>JRHT02000062.1:0-31419 GCA_011800875.2 Suillus brevipes Sb2 | reverse complement strand
CGCAGCCTCTGAGATGTAACTGGAGATGGTCAGTGTCACGCGGGAAGCTGCTGTTCCAAGTTGTATATAATTACCTGAGATTGGGTATCAGACAAGCCCTTCCAAATGGAATTATCCATCTAAATTGCCGATGTAGCCACTTGGTAGTCTGAAAATCAAAATCTCTGAGTGAAAGTCTGGACGATTATAAAGACACGCACTTGAGGATTCAAGCGGCCATAAGGTTCCTCATCTTTAGGCTTGAATACACTACATATGATATATGATGAGTTGTCGCGAAGGAGACTGAAGCACGATAACTCACGCAACTGTCTGGACTCTCCCATCAACTTTCGCATGAGCAAAGTAGCTAAATAGATATATCAGTTCACGTTCTCGCTGTTCAAATAAATCTTACCTATGCCGCTAGTGATGATTTCCCCTGCACCGAATGACTTTCGACGATCAACGGAACGGAGTGCGCGTTATGTGCGGGTGTTGATGAATGCCGGGTGCCTGATTGATCCGCTGAGCTTACGACAATCAATGGAATGGAGTGCGCATTATTTGCGGGTGTTGATGAACGCTGGGTGCCTGATTGATCCGCTGAGCTTACGACGGGTTGCTTGAAGAACGGTGCCAATTGAGACCAGTTCAAACTCTAAACCACGAAGCGACCAAACAGTGACTCACAAATCTGCCACACTATCGGTATTAGATGATTGCCATCGCTGGCGTAGAAGTTCTATGTCGTCAAAAAACCTGCAGCGTCGAGTCAGGGACGCTTGGCTCGTGATGAAAACCAACAAGACCGACCAAGTATTATGCCCCCCAATGTGGGTGTCCTCCTTAAACTGATTAATATCAGGAGGAATATGTAAGCATGAATCTGCATACCTGAGAAATTGGTCGCAGGGGAGGCATTTGCTGTAAGTTTGGTAGCACAGGCGGATTCTTCACATGAATGAGGAAATATATGACAAGACAAGTGCAGAAGGGCACAGACAAGTGCAGACACGCACAGACGAGTGCAGAAGGGCACAACAAGTGCAGACGGACATGCACGAGCGAAAATGAGTACAGAAGGGCACAAACGAGTGAAGACGGGCACGCACGAATGCAGACAAACACAAATGAGTGCAGATACGCACAGACAAGTGCATAAGGGCACAACGAGTGCAGACGGACATGCACGAGCGCAAATGAGTACAGAAGGGCACAAACGAGTGAAGACGGGCACGCACGAATGCAGACGAGCACAAACAAGTGCAGAAGGGCACAGACAAGTGAAGATGGGCACGCACGAATGCAGACACGCACAGACGAGTGCAGATGGGCACAGATGAGCGCAGATGGGCACACACCAGTGCAGACGGGCAGCCTATATTGTAGTTTTTGACCAAACATACTTGGCAGTTGCTAGAATACCACTTGTCAAATAGTCTGGCAGTTACCACTGGCTCGTTTGCCACAGCTGTTGGCTATCGGTGGGTTCTAGCGGAGCTAGAATATCGTAGTGCCAGTGGGATGTACCAGCAATATATTTGTTGGTTTTCTGTTTATCTGTGTGTCGTGATAGTTTTATTTTCTGTTTGCACACATTTGCCTTGTGTGGGTATTTGTCACGGTTTTACATTCCGTTTATTCATTTGTCATAGTTTTATTTTCTGTTTGCACACATTTGTCTTGAGAGGGTACGGTAGTACGGTACCTTTTATCGCTTCGCTTCATCAACCCCAGGAATAGACTCGAGAAAGTAATTGTTGGGTGGATAAAAACATGGAGTAAGTGATCATTTGATCCGTTCAAATAAATGAATGATGTTTCTGTTGTAGAGATAATAGTAGCTCGCCCCCACCATCTGGCTGTTCGACTCAATCCCAGGCTGCGGCTCCTGTTCCCTCGATTAACACCGATGATCCCGACGCATATGTTGAAAAGCTGCAACGGAACTGGGCTAAGGGTCCTCGTTTGGAGTTTTTGAACAGCCAACTCCCACTATATTCTGCATCTCTCTCTGAAGGCTCCTCAAAGGCATCAGAACGGCTCGATTCAATCATCAATGGCTACTTTTAGCTATTTCCCTGGAGACTGAAGGTAACAGAGGATGCTAACACGCCATATAATCCTCTCGTACATCCGCCAATTGAGCCGGTCTGTGATATTGAAATCGAGCAAAAACGGCGCAAAGTCATTGCCATGCGAAAGGTTTGTTTCTGCATAAGTTTTCATTTCACTGACGCGTTTATATTTTAGAGTATACACGCATGGCTGGATTACCGAGCCAGAAAAACACAGAAATTCAAGAGATGCGCAAAACCTGAGAACGACGAGTGGGCCCGGTACTTGGCGCAGCTCTCTGGTTTATCGAAAACCAAGCCAAAAGCTCTTCAACCCCACCAACGCTGGTCCAAAGACCACTTTGACGACATCGTCAAGAAGGACTTCCGCAAGCAATGGAAGAAAGCTGGTCTCCCATTGAAGAATCTTGCAACATTTCGTGACTCGATCACACGTAAACACTTCCTCAAAACAAGTGAGGAAACGCAAGAATTGTATAAGCGTCTCGCAAAGGATGATTGTAAGGCAGCTGTGGAGGCTTGGACAGAGAAATTGCGTGCGCCCTCGTATTCATCTCCAGCTGACCGTCAAGTGTATGTGTTTGTGTTTCCTCACTGTTACATTCGTGCTCAATTCAATTTACAGTGCTATCGATAGATTGGCAGATTTCACTGGCCCTTTGCTTTCAGGAATGTCCCAGATCATGGGCATGCATTGTTCTCTCTTTGTTGGCGGTCCCGAGCCTCGTGCACAAGGCAAGATCAGAATCATAACGTAGACCCTCATTATTTCACTATATACGAGCTGACGTATCTCTTTCAGCATGCATGAAGGCACGAACAACAGCTTGAAGCCACTTGATTGGCGACGATTCGATAAGAACACTTTTCGGCAATGTACCAAGTCATTCGCCCATTACCTCACGACATGCTACAGTAGGTCTAATGTGTCTTTGTTTTCATTCTTATACTAACAACTATCGGCACAACAAGCTGAGGAGCAGATTCAAGCTAGTCGGCTACCAGAGGATGTCACTGCCGAATATACCATAGACCAGGACGATTCTGACAATGATTTAGCAGCCGAGGGCTCAAAATCGAAGCCAATGCCGAAATCCAGGAAGAAGTCTTCTTTCGATTCGGACTCGGAGTCAGATTCTGACAGCAGCGAGGAATCCATGGACTCTGCCGATGACGTGGCTGGTATCGATGATGAAGATAACGACAAGCATGACCAACACAGCACAGCCGATCCAGACAACAACATTGACGGCAATGGTGATGTTGAACCACTGGTACCTCCGTCACACTCGGATACCAACCCAGAACCAGAGGCATCGCACAAGGTTGCCGACACAGAAGGTGTCGAGTCTCCATCTACTGGAGGTGAGTTCCGTTACTTTCGAGTGAATGGCTTTAACGATATATCTGCCAGACTGTCAGGTGAATAATGCAAACATCGAAACCAGTAATGTCGACATCGAGGCGGATAATGCAAACATGGAAACCAGTAACGACATCGAGGCCCAGCCTTCCAAGTGCGTCTTTTCGTCGCTTCTCTTAATACATAAGGCTGACGTGAGCTACCGAAGCAATGAATCCGATTATGTTGCTGGACTCCCTCCGGACTGCCCCAAATGGTTTTTGGATTCTTATGTCTACCTTCGTGCACCTTCTCTCCCGGCTCAATATGCCTCGCTATTGTCAGTCTTCGTTCTTCTGGAACAATCCTCCTCTTTCGTGAGCAGCAAGGGACCAGCGCATTCACTTGGCAAAAAGCACCGACCCAAAGCTGTAGGCTGGTGGATTGCACGTGCAAGGTCAGGCATACCACCCCTGCCTGATCTTGGTAAGTATTCCACCGACTTCTGGGCATGGTGGATCGCCCTGCAGCCTACATGGAGGGTCATAACTGCACCCCTTGACACGCCAACTCCACTTCCTAGCCGAGAGATAGCAGGATCCTGGCACGAACTTGACAAACCGGGACAGAATGGCTTCCTCAGCGTGATCGGTGCTCTCAATTGGTGGGGCAAGGCTTGTCAAGACCAATGCGTCGATGACATATCATGGCTTGCTGCGGTTGCTGATGTTCAATGGGTAATGGAACAATTGATTGAGACTCACACATCATCGACCTTGGCTACACAGAATTCGTGTGTCACTCTCTTTTCTACTAAGTATTTGCTAATGCCATCTTAGGAACCGGACTAGTACACGTAAACGATCCGTCGCGTGCGATATCTCCCCACCAACAAAACGTGTCAGGACTTTGCGCCGCCGCTAGATTTGTATGCTTAGTCGCTTGCTATACTCGTATTGTTTGCATTGATCACTTAGTAGTATTCGCTGTCCATATAGTACCCTTTCCCCAATGAAACTTTTCTCGGATACTTTGAAGCAAGAACATTGAAAGCTCGGTGTATGAATGTAGCTAAGGTGATTGCTGGTATATGAGCTCGCCACACAAAGCAGCCTCCACCAATTCAGCGCGCATTGCCAAGCACAACACATCTTCGAGGAGAGTTAGAACAGCCAGTACAGCCAGACAAACTTCATTGGCAGCATGCCACTCTACACATACTCCGCACAATTCCTCTATGGTATCCATCCCCAAGCGAGCTGTGGAGTAAATCTCATCTAATAACGACAGGGCATTTTCTATGATCGAAGTGTCACCTGACCTGGGACGCACTGAGTCTTCGGGTTCGCATGGTAGAGTTTTCACGAATTCATGGACGATATTCTCGATGTATCGGCGCGGTGAGCTGACTGTACCCATGAACTCGTCTTTGGCATCTTTTAAAACTTGAATACAATCTCTGAGTGTCGTGCTGCAGTGTGAACATTAGCGACATTACACATTGCAGAACGGGACATCACCCACGGAGATGCTGCGCTATCATTTTCTCTCTGATAGTGCTTGTGTTTATTTTCCGCTTGGCGTTTTATCCGTTCCCTGTGTCTTGTTGCGTTGTTATTCGAGGTCAGCAACATATCTTTGAGATTCAGAACAAACATACAGTGCGTAATATTGTATGCGACGCTCACGTTGAGCAAGCATCCTGGTTTTATCAATAGGACAAACTTGAAGCATGGCACAAAGACTATGTTGGTGAGGTGCAGGAGTGAAAAATCAGGTAATGCCATACATCGAAACTTGAAAGCATATAAGTTAGCATGTACTAGTACGTGTTATGAATAAGAATGGCCAAAATGGGTTATGGCCTTACCATGTTCTGCTGGCAGTGGTCCTAGTATGGATCCTTGTGAGTTGTAGTATCTAGACAAAAACAGTGTGCGTGCTGCATGCACGCAATCATTGAATGAAATGAAGAATGTGAGCGATCTCAGGCTAGCCGGCTTGCAAGAGTATTTCCTTGAGCGGGTGTCGTTGTCGTTGTGCAGGCAACCGTGACTATCAGTATAGTAATAGGAGTCCGAGTCGACGTACCGCTGGTTCCAATGTTCGACGTCAACTCCCATTCGCACTATAGCTATCAGTAGTTCTTCCATGTTGATATACCAATATAACACCTGTTTTCAATTGCTCAATGTGTCTGCGTCAACAGCTTGTTAATTGTTGAACTGAATAAGCGACTTACTACTAAGTTTTGAGAGTCTGTACAGAGCAGGATCATCCAACGCGAGCTGTGACACTGGAGCACTCTGTAGGAGCTGTAAAAGGTCATAATGTGCCGTTTGCTGACTCGATATATCTGTTTCTTAATCGCTCAGAGCCTCTGAGCGATTAAGAAACAGATATATCAGTTGAAACAACAGAGCGTTGGCAGTGTCAACTTGTAGTAGTAAATTAATAGTCACTAGCTAGTATGCGAGCTACTCACACATGCAGTGAGCACAGCGCTCTTGCACGATGCTTGTACATTAAATTACATCCATAGCGAATCATGTTGGCTCCTTGCAGAGGGAATTTAAATAATCTAGGTGCGATCTGTTTCTTTGTATCAATTGGCACACGTGCAGTGAGCACAGCGCTCTTGGACATTAAATTCAATCCGTAGTGATTCATATTATATTCGATCCGTAGTGATTCATATTGTTTCCTTGCAGAGGGAATGTAAATAATCTAGCTACGATCTGTTTCCTTGTATCAACTATCATCGACTAGTTATTTTAAAACACAGGGGCAGGCTATCATTAGAATCGAGCACACTTAACAAACTGTAACTCATACTTCAAGTTGCAAACGAGGCACCAAGCGCACATTTCGTTCTCATCTTAGATATGCGCTCAATAAATTCAAGTTCGTGCACCAGATCAGATTCAAAAAGTAGTATAAGCACAAGTATAAGTGCATGATGTACACTACAACTCCCTCACACAAGTAGATACAACTTGAAAAAGCCGTTACTGAGTATTATCATCCATAGTGGCAACTTCTTCCACCATAGCATGCCAAGCCGCCTCCCTTTCATCAGCGATGCGAGTGCTCTCTTCAACCATGATTTGATAAATGACATGGCGCAAAGATGAGCTTGCATCAGGTCTGCAGAGCAGATGCAGAACTGAACGCGCGACAAGATCAACTGATAAGCAATGAATATAAGTAGAATTCATATGGCACTGAATTACACTCACCACAGCAGTCCGGCATACATACCTTCCCTGTGGCGCCGCAAGGCTTGAAGCTGTCAAGTTGAAGTTGAACGTGCCCACTGTAGATGCAGTCTATACCAGCCTCAGTCAAGCGCACAAGGTTGAACGACGATATCACATACTACAAACAGCACAAGATGTGCAACACGGCTGGGTTTGATCCGCTTGAGACGGAATTGAACCAACTTGGTCAGTAGACACAGAAGCAGGGACATCAACAGGGGGGAGCTCAGACATAGTGATAGAGGTGGTCAGAAGTGAACGGCAGGAGGTGAAAATCGAGGCTCGCTTACCATTAAAATTTATATAAGGCATAGCTTTACAAATGCAGCTAACGGAATAATCTTCGGGAGTTGTACGATCGAACAGGGAGGATACTAAACGGAGCACAGGCTTCTTTTTCAGTTTTATAGCTGCACGTCGAGCACGGAGAACGTACACGTCAAGCATGGAGAGCCTATGTAGCATGCCCAGTCGTCGCGATGTGTACACTCCCAACTTTCCCTCGCTATGGGAAAAAAAAGGAGGAGATATCAGGCTTACCGCGAGTCATCGTCAGAAGATGAGCTCGACTCCAGGACAATCAACACTCGCATTGTGGCTATATCTGTTGACAGACGGAGGGTTCTCACCGTGTCCTCCTCACCAATCAAAATGCTGCCGAGGGGGTCTATTGCAGCGGGTGTAGAACCAAACCACGGTCTGCACGCAATATCAGAAGGAGACCCTGACTTTGGGTTTCATTCTGATCACGACCTGAATGGTGCAGACAATGTCACTGTCAGACCGATGGCAAAATGGTACCAAGCATCTGTAAGTTACCAGAGTTAGTCAGGACTCAGCAGTATCAAACTCACAGTAACATGCATAGGATGCCCCTTTGCAGGAATGGGCTGGACGCGGAGATCGGTCTGGTTTTTGTCAGGAGTATCTACTCGAAGACCTCTGCCTCGAGAGCCGTGGGGAAGCTGACTCGGCTTCTCCATGTCTGTGTGGAGAATTAGATGAGGACGGTGAAAAAAAAGAAGGTGTTTACCGCTGTGAAGATTGTTTTGGTTTGGTGCTCCTTTGCAGAGAGTGCTACATAGCACAGCACCAGCAGCTACCCCTTCATATAATCAAGGTCTGTAGAATGCAAGTGTTCATTACAAGAAACAGAAAAACTGACCTTTACCTTGAATAGATGTGGAATGGCCGGTTCTTCCAGCGGACAACATTGAAGGAATTGAGATTGGTAGTGCGGTTAGGACATAGTGATTGTGTCTGCCCTGAGCGTGGGCATGTACACTTTCTTGTCATACATGTCAACGGTGTCCATCACGTCAACGTGACTTTTTGCGGCTGTGAACGTCGTATTTCTCACCGGCAACAACTCCTTCGATCCGATTGGTACCCATCAACTGTTTATCAGCCCCAAACTGTATGCACAAGGCGCGTGCTAGAGCACTTCCACGTTCTCACGTTGTCCAGCAAGGTGTCTGCACTCGAGTATTACAAAAGTTTAGAGCGTCTCACTGATAATACAGGTATTGAGACACCCAAGGCGAGTCTTTTCCTAGCAATTCCTACCTCACTTTCGCTAACATTCTGCGACACTCTGAAGAGTCGCTACGCAGCTTTCCTGCATATGGTCCGACAGTACCGACATACCCTCATTGTGCAGCTTACATGCAGTTGCTATGATTCTAGCAGATCTCAACACAGTATTAATACGGTAACTAATATGTCATCCTATACAGCCCTATCTGGGCACAACCAGTTCTCACTGGGGCTGATTTGCTGTCAAGACTACAATACCAGCCATGAGCCGCTGGCTGTGTGTGCTTTGTGCCATCACACAAAAAACAAGTGTAGTGACAAATGATCTGCTGCACCTACAAAGAGTAGGAGACCTGCTGGCAGATCCAGGTCAAGGTGCAGGCATCCATGGTAAATGACACTGTTCTTACTGATGATAAGTTTTTGTTCTCTATCTTTTATCTGAAAACTTACTTTTGCAGATGAAGCCGATTCCATAAGCAATGTCACTACTGCCACCATCACTGTCATCATCACTGCCACCACCACCGCCACCCCTGCCCCTGCCACCACTCCTGCCACCACTGCCCAACTAGTGCCTGGCTGAGCAGGAGGCAAATGCCAAGCTGCTTACCAACTAGGTGGCTGCACTGCAGCAGGAGGTGAATCCTGCTGCTGCTGAGTCTCCAGCAGCCGAGGCTCTTCCTGTTGTTATCAGGACAGATGCAGCAGAGACACCGGCTTCCACCACTGTCCAGCTAGAGGATGAGTCACAAGCAGTTGTCACCATCATGATTGTGAATATATTGGCGCTACTATAAGTCACTGGTGCTGTGATGGAGCAGGAGTCAGCTTCAATTTCATCTACCACACATAAGTGATTTTTGTAGCATGAACTTTGTGTACTTGTATCCCTTGGACGATACATATGATTATCACATCATGCACTGGGACAATTGCCACACTAGGTGTTGCAGTATTATTACATCAATAGTACCCAGTGAGATTCATGGTATACTATTCCGCAGTGTGTATGATTATGATTCTGCTCTGGTGTTCACCGCCATGATGCTTTCATGGTGATGGATAGGAAGACAATGTCTTATCCCTGACCCATTTTCAGCATCCATTTTTTGGCATCCACTTGCTGAACCAACCATAGGCCCATCTGAGATTGAAATATTACTTCGGTGGGCCCACCCCTCAAATGCACTCACTGATTCTGATCAACCATGGGCCTGCCCTTCAATTCAGTCAATAATGAATTCTTATACTCATGAGACTACTGCTGAACTAAATCTAGTATGGGCCGGTCCCTAACAGATGGATACAACACACTCATGGGCCCACTCATGAACTTGGAGTGACATTATGATGTGGGCCCATGATGGGTTGGCCTGACAAATAGGGTGCATTGTCACCATGAGCTGTCTTATGGTATAGGGCGAAGTCACTGAAGGGGCTCATCTTGTAGTGCTTTCATTGACAAGGTTTTAGGAATCAGAACTACATGTCATGCCCCTCGCCCAATGTCCACGTTGAGTGACAAATTTGGCTTATATTTGCATCGCAAACTTCAACAGGTAATCTAAAGTACATACATTTTATATGGTCTCAAGTCCCTCTTATTCCATTCCTGCTGACATTGTTTAGCTTCAAAAAGTTTGCGCATATATTCATAAGGACATTTATGGTCATTCCAATTGCTTAAACACATTCAATAATATATGTCTCCACCTCAATATGATCTCAACTTGTCTTGCATCCCTCTATGAAGGCTGGCACTTTTGCAAGACATCCACTCCCGGCCTCTCACTTATTGGCTTCCTCTTGACCATGATCTCCCTTGCCTGATTGAGGCTGCAATAGTGCTAATCATTGCACAAAATTCAATACACACAATCAGACATCACAATGAGTCATGTATCACATCCTGCAGCAACAACGCAAAGTAAGTGCTCCAGATGACAGTGAGAGGCCTAAAAGAAGAATGAATAGGTAAATAGGAGGCAGAATAAGCGACATTAAAAGAGACACTTACTAGTTTCATGTCTCAAACATTTGGAAGCAGACTCTGAGAGGACAGTTGATGATCACATAGAGGCAGACTAAGTACGAGCCTACCCATGACCCTTGGAGGCATGAGCAATACGAGACACAGCTAGAGCCACATGAGAAGCGGGCTAGTGCCTAGGACGCACTATTCACATCACAACAGTGATACTTAGTGTCTTGGAGGAATACAATATGGACCTGAATTGAATTCTAATTGCACTAATATGTAACTTCTCTAACCTCTAAAAACACTGTACAGATTACTCTAAGACCTACAGTTTTGTACCCAGAGGTTAAGTCCCAAATGAGCGAAACCTCTAAGCAGGCACCTTTAAAATTGTCCACAGATGTTAAAAAAAGTTTTTGTTATAGGGATAATGACAGAGCTAAATTTCTTGAAAGTCCTTCTAGAAAAGGACTTATGTAAGTGACATCGAAGAGGAGCTGGGAGAAGGTCCTAGTGATGAACAGGTCTCTACTACCTTCTTACATAACTATGCTAAATATTAAGTTAGTAAGTTTAACCTTTTTATAATATTTAGAGCATTAGGACCCTTCTGGTTACCATCCAGAAGCAAAGACTTGCAAATATTAGTCCAGGGACTTCAAAGAATCTCACATTATCTAGACTGGTTCATAAGTATAAGGCTAACAGCAACAGTGACCACTATCTTGCCTGCATCTTAATGATAGATAGTATACAACTAGTATTTCATTTGGCTAGGTGAGCTTTTGTATTTTTAAGAAATAATTCTCATCTCTATTGTTTAGATTTCAAAGTCAAGGCAAGTGTACCTTTGCCTAGTTGGAAAAAGATATAGTCCTATTTGAGAGAGTGATTTCTAAAATATTTAAGTAGAGATAGCATTGGACTTTTATTGCCTGTGTTGGTAAGTCCATCTTTCTTTTGATTCAAATCCTCTACTAAAAAACTCACTACTATAAACACCTTATATTTTTTTACTAATAGTAGTATCATAGATAGCTCTGCAGTTAATATACTACATCAAAACTATGCATGATGTGATGTCTAAATTGTAAAATTTTAAGCTCTCTTAAATATAAGTAATTTTCTCATATCTGTGCTTCAGATTAGTCACTCATTTTCATCAGTGTGGACCAAGGCAAATGAGACCATCAAAGTGGTGACTTAGATAGTAGTGCTAATAAAAGACATTCATAATGAGTCTCAGCCCTAGCTTTAATTTTCTATCTTTATAAAGGAGCTAGATGGCTGCTCTAATAATTGTCATTCTGGATTTTTCCAACTTCACAAGATGCAACAATTCACTGTCAGCTCTTTCACTCGAGTATGTTTTTTTGCTTTCTCACCAGTTTTATTAACCAAATCTTAAGCACTTATTATTTTCCTGCAAGAGATATGGATGTTTAGTATCCTCTACCATCTGTGAACTGCCTCTCTAATAGTGATTACACAACTGTAAAGATTGCATCCTATCAGTCTATGAAGATTGTATCCCCTCTGAGCATGAGCCAATTTAAAAGTACTTCTGTTAATAGGAAAAATTGTTTACATTAGACCTCTCAAGAGCATAAAAAGACCCAGCACTGCCAGTGTCAGTGATTCACAAGACATCCAGAGTAAGTTATGGTCTTGGATTGCACTTTCAGTCTAGCACTTAGAGTTGAGTTCTGAACTTCTGATATAGATGGACAAAGCCTTTTCTTGCAGCATCAGAAATGATGATCAGTATTTATATATCACCAGGGAATCCATACAGAAGTGAGTGTAATCACAAGTAATTTTTTGTATATTCACTAAAGCATTTCATACCCTCAAGATGGTATCATTTACTGCAATTAAATCAAGAGCATGTACATGTGTGTGAATGTTGGACACATCTTTTCTCCTTGCATAGCTCTTTGCTTTGTGCCTGAAGGACATTGATTTGTCTCTTCAAGGATGCTACATTATCGGTAGGTAAGTTATTGTCTGAGAAAGGTGTTTGCGACATCTGAAATAGATCTTGTGTTTGAAAAGCATGGAGTGGAGACACAAGAAAAATTCATTATAGGCGCACATTTGATCCGATGTTCATCAACTCTGGTTGCCGTAGATTACATGTTGGTAGGTTGCTTGGAATCAAGTCATAGACAGATAGACTAAAAAAAATGGAGATAAATACTTTGGAAATGAAATTTCCATATCATGGAATACACACCATTAATACATTTGGGACTAAGTTAAGTTGGCAATGGAGAGCTAGATGGCATGCACTAGTGTTGTTCTTCCCCAGCACTGCTCCATGCACTGCAGTGGCCCAGCCCCGAGTCGGAACATTGAAGGCAACACCAGTAATGGGGGCACACATGCTCTGTGATATAGTAAGGCTGCCAGGGTATTCTAGGTTTGTGACGATTTAAATACCATCACCTTCAAGGTTACATAGTAGCTTGATAATGTCATCTGACCCTCACTACCATGGTGGAGCAGTAAGGGCCCACAGGGCATGGGCAAGGTGCACACGCATACATGTATGGGTGTTACAAGCTCAAACTTCCCTCAGACCTGAAGCACAACCCTGACATTAAAATAAAGAAGATGAGATATGTATTGCAAGTATTGATTCAACCACACTGACAAGTTCTTCCACTGCTATAGCAAGGGTCACAGTCTGGTCTGTTTGAATTCATGTAGTGTTTGCGAGCCTCCGCTGGATTGTTGTTCCAAGACAAGAGGTACTTGAATATTGTACTGAGGTTGTCAAAATTTTCAGCCCACCCACCCCAGTCACAGATCTTCCAAAACGACCAGCCTTGCACCACATGCAGAAACTGACACCCACCCCAACAAAACAAGTGAGTATCATATGGACGCGGTGTCTTGTTACTTAAGGGTCTTATATAGAACGTGTGTATAGAGACAACACAACTATACAAATAAGACTTCTTGCCAGTCCTTAAGTACATGGTCTACGACTTTTTTAGTTTTCGTGGTAGATAACGTGCTGGTTCTTTGGGAGGAATTACCTTTTCTTCTCATGCACAATTTGTCTGTGTCGATAGTAAATGATAAGGAAATGTGTTAGGTATGTTTCACCCTAGTAGGTCGTGTTTCAACTTTGTCATGTCTCCCTTGGCGAGAAAGAGAGAGTTTGCGTAAATACATGTAAAGCTCAGTATAGAAAGCTGTTTAGAAGTATTGTATAGTCACGTTAATGGACAGTATACAATTTGAGATTCGTGAACGATAGCCCTGTAGGCACTTAGATACTGAAAAACGATAGCCTTATAGGCTAGAAAACAAAATAACCCTGTAAGCTATTTGGTAACTGAAAAATGATAGCCTTATAGGCTGGAAAGACAAAAATAGCCCTGTAAGCTATTGAATATACAATGTCTTCAAGGCACAATGATGGCCTGCACTCTTACATAATTCTCGCGACTATTGCAGAAAAAGGTTTCAAGTGGGAAGATTATATTTCAGGGTGTAAAATGGGCTCCTTATATACCTTTCGGGAGGCCAGATTACTAAGCGTGATTCAGCACTGGATTGGTAAGAAACCAGGTGTTGAGTCAGCTTGTTTTCTTATTTTCCTGGTAGTATTACAAAGAATGGTATGAGTCATCACATGGATTGGTAAGAATGTGCTTACAAACCTCCCCATTTGGTGTGTTGAGTCATCCAGCTTTACTAATATCTTACAAATACAACTGTAAGTCTTACAAAGCATGACGAATCATGACTAAACATGATGAGTCAAGCAGGAAATCCTTACAAATCAATTCCCAGTCACATGACATGCTTACAAACATGCTCAAAGTACTGTGGGAAAATCAGGTGGCTGAAATCAGCCTGAGAAAAATAGAAAGAGACAGAAATAAGCGGAAACAAATAGAAATACGCGGAACGAGATAGAAATACACGGAATAAATCAGAATATCAGAACAAGAATACGAAACCAAATCATAAGCTAATGAAACAAGGAAAAATGGTAGAGTAACTTGGTAATAGGGTACAGCATAGTCTGATATACTTTCCTTATCACCTTATATTCATATACGGTTTGGTATGATCTTCATACCATGCACCACAGCGGATCAATGCTAATGTCAAAGAGATTATTTTGGAAGCATTCGAGGAAGGAGTCTGAGGTCTTGTTAAGACTGTGCTCAACGGATGGTCCGGAGGGGCTTGGCTTCAGCTCGTGTGCTGAACCCTTTACCTGAGTATGTGCCTCTAATTTATGAAGAGCGGATATCGTCGGCCGAAGGTGTACAAGTAAGCTGGATGAGAGAAACATGAAGTCTGGAACTATATAGGGGTCACCCGAAGGTGAGATGGAGGGTTTAGCCTTAGGGATATAATCTCGAAGCTCGGAGGATGAGACTAGGCCGGAGGTCCGAAGGACATGAGGAATGGACAAGTCTAAGATGATATTCGAACTAAGGAAATACTATGGGTATCCGGCTGAAGTGCAACCCTTGGAAGTTAAGGCTATGTACTAGTGAGTCTAACTCGAAAGAATATGACTGCGGATGATCAAAAGTGGAGCCGGATATGAAATGGAACAAAGGGAACAAGTTAAATGAATAGGAAATGAATGGACTAACGGAAGGATCAGAATGGAGTCAGATATTAACTGTCAAGAAGGTCTGGGCATATAGGGATAGAAAGAAGCACATACTAATGGGGACTCGAGGAAATGAAGTCTAGGCCGGACCCAGGTTAGCCAGCCTGGACGAGTAAGGTTCAGGAACAGAATATGACAGGTCTGAGCATAGCATAGACCCCAACCCTTCACAGTGAAGTTTTCTGGATGGACATTTTGTGTTATATCAATGTCGTATGTAGTGTGGTTCCATCCATGAACGAGACCATGATCAAGGTTTCTGGCATCATGTGTCACGTAGAAGCGAGTTTGGGTATGGAAAATGGACCTCAATGGATCTGGGAGTGATATCTGTGCGAGAGGGATGTCCAACACGCATTGTATCTTGTCTGGAATCTTCATCAATTCACAGAACGATTTGATGGCGCCTGTCATCGTGACTTTCATATGATCTATTGTGCTGGACTTGGTGTCTGATAACTCAATTAAATATTAACACAATTATATGTGAATTATGCCATACCGTGTATCCATACGACTCTATGGAGTGATATTGCATAGTGTTTGTCAAGAAAATCCACTGTCAACTCTTTACAGACAGAATATTCCCCAATCCCTCTGATTACCACTGGTTTATTTTGACTAAGTGCTGAGCTAACCATGTCCTCCATGACATTTGTTGGAATTTCATGATTTTTGAAATTTATCACGTGTGACAAATTAGGTGTGGATTCTGTACATTCAGTGGCCCAGATACTGGATGATTGGGATATCCACAGCTTCATAAAGATTGTTCTTCTCGTCATCGTAAATGGCTGGGAGGATTGTTATGTGGCCGTCTTTCCACGTGATAACTGGACTATTCAATGGTACTTCTGTGCCCAAGAGTGAGCCAGTTAGGTCATAATTTTGTGGCGCTGTCATGCCTGGTGTTAGTATAGATTATTAGTATGCAGATGTATGTTTCTCCATAGATTGGAACTTACCAGAATGTCTGTATTATTTGTTATAGCTATGCTAGAATTACTGTTGCAGCTAGTTTATAATGAGGTGGTTCAGATTTCAATGCCCGATGCTTGACGAATGGTCATGTGACTTTGTGGCGAAATCCCATGTCCTAACGATTGCTGCACAAGATGGTATTGTTCACATAGTGTAACGACTCGCACCGACTTTGATGCACGTTCGCCGATGGTGGATTGTCATCTGGGATAGCAGATATGCACAACAATCATGTAATAGTTGCCAATAAGGATATTCGAACAAGCAAACATATTGTCTGAATGATCTCTCAATCTCTCATCTGCTGCTTTTCAATGGCAAACAAAATGTGAATCTCGCCAATTATTTACCCATCAAAATGTTGTCCATATGAAGACTAATACAGCAAATTCCCTTGCGACCCTCAGTCAGCATCGATCAGAGTCCTCCTAGTAATACTGTCCTGCTCAGATAGCTCCTGAGGATTTAGGAAAGCCAATTGAAGCCATGTTGACATGTGATTTGGCCTTAGACACTGGTACCATTCTTAGACTCATGTCTCTCACAACAGCACCACATATATGATTGTCTGGGCATCTAGAGAGGATGTAGGAAGGTGTGGCCCAGAAGCTGTGTTCACTGACGATCTACAAATATTTCTAATGTTGTGGCAAATAAGGTAGTTTCTCCAAGTTCATGATATCAATAGATTTCTGTAAGTGTCGAGCGAGCATTCGACTGCAGGTAAAATTCGGCTGATTGGGAATGATACGTAAATGGCAATGAAATGACACAGCATGTATGAAATATATATCACCAAGAGCAAAGCATCTATTGAAGCGGACCACATTCGCATATACCGCTGCTAGTGAATGCGTGAATTCATTCATTCAGGAGTCGACTTAACGAGAAACCTCACATCTTCATCCTTCGCTCTGGACAACCAATCCAGGGATGCCTATGTTCTCGAGACTTTATCGTTGCCCTCCACGACATCGCCTCTGTCCATGTCCTCGCTGCCCTCTATGATATTGCTATAGTCCATGATATTGTCATCCACTTGAGTAGGTCGTGGAGTTTCGTCCAATAATTCGTCAACATGCATGGAGTTGATGTGAGTGAGAGAAGCATCTTTGCCAGGATCTGTAACATGCTCTTCTGCATCTTGCGAGTTTGAGCAAGATGATATGGTCATGTTTGAGTCACCGGTGCTACCCTGATCCTGAATTGCCAGTGTCAACTGTGGTGCAAGAATGGGGTCTGCGTGGATTTCCATGCCACAGTCATGAGCGACGTGAGAGGTGGATGGTCTTGACAATGACGCAGCTTCGATAGTGCAAAAAGTGTCCTGAAGTATTCTTTGGCCACATTGATGAACCCCTTCCTCCATCTGCCTGATTGTTCCAATGGTCAGATAATTATGTGCAGGAATAAAAATGAAATTTACTTTTGGCAGGGAAAGTGTACTCGATATCCTCCTCTTTCGCTTGTGTAGATCATGCTCATCTACAGTCACTACTGGAGCTGACATCGGCGCACCGGAAATGAGCATATCATTCAAGGCTCCTGCTATGTCTTGTTCTTTATCATCACGATCACCATTGGCATCCGATTCATCTGTACAAAAATACGGCCAATGCTTGATTGCAACCATGCTACATACGGGGTCAGTTGTGGTATATGTCTAACCTGTGCCATACCTTTTCACAGGTACCGGCAGTTCTGGGAGGGGCCTGAAGCCAGGATGACTGTTACCAAGTTGCTCCTTCTCCGACATCTTTCCAATCCCATGGAAAATATGAGCGAGATATCCGGGGTGTGTATCTATGTGAGCGAGCACAGAATACAACTGTGTCATCCCCAATGTGTTGCAGAAGTCGGCGTCAAATTCCATCTCAAAATTTGCAGGGTGATCAGGAATCAAAAGCCCGTCAGGATCTTCCTCCATTGGGACCTTGGCCAACTGTCTGAACTGAAGCAGGATACATGTGCCCAGCTTGAGAAATATGTGCAAGTTACCTTCCCGAAATGCTATGTGATGCCAGTTCTCCCAGTCATTGAGGGTAGATGGGAGGTTGTCATCTGTATACCCAAGGAGACCATCACTTGTATCGTCCTTGCTACATGTGAGACTGATATAACAGAAGACATGAAGCACCAGCCTACCTCATTGCCTTCTATGACCGACCCATTGGACTCCTTTGGAGATGATTTAATGTCCTTTAAGACATGAGTGATGATGAATGGTGTCCACATAATAGTACATACCATCTGAGTTGTTGCATTCGACTCTGACAATGTTGGTTCTGGCACTCGTATTATGGGTTGTGTACATTGATTGCTATCAACCATGTCTGCACCACGTCCAGCATCATTGCTGCATTCATCCTATATCATGAGGCAAATGAGTGAAACTTGGATTCACAGATGGGCAGCAATACCTTGACATTGGACTCAACAATAGCTCTCCTTGTTCCAGTCCCTTTTGCAGCTCTGATGTATATCTCTAATGTACCACGTGCAGCATCATTGCTGCTTCCATCCTATTTTACAAGACGAGTGAGCGGCACATGGACTAACAGAAGGGCAGCCCTACCTCAACATCTGACTCCACAATGGTTCTCTTCATTCTGTCAAGGATCAGATGTTTTTTCCACCAACACGCCTACCATCAGTGCCATGCATTGATGGTAGTGTACCTGTTTTGTTAGCATTCTGGCCAAGAATTTGAATTGATCCAACATTGATTGTTTGATAGGCGCACAAACCTCATCTTCTTCTTCGCTCTCGTCCTCATATTTGATATAACCAGTACCCTTCTGTTTCCCTTGTTTGTGAATATTCCTTGTAGCACGGTTCACTCGACTCTTTTGCTATTACATAATATCATCACATAGCAATGCAGATAAGTGGTCACATACGACGTCAGGAGTTGACTCTCGGAGCACGCTTCCTCTTGCTTCCTGATAATGATATCAATACTTCGGTGAGTGTTTCTGTATGATAACTTGAAGTCTTGGACATGAACCTTTTGCAAACGACCGCCCTTGACACTTTTACGAGGCTTCTGTCCATCCTTCTTCATCTCGAACATATGTGCAGTCTCATCAACATCATTTTCCTCCACCTCATGGGCTATATTTGACGATGTTTCGGACTCTACCGGTCTAACTGTCATCTTGACCTTGCAAACAGTCGTGCGTTTGGTGCTCTTCTTAGGTTCCGCAGCAGCAGCATCAAACCGAACAGCTTTCTCGTGTTTCTCTGGGTCAACCTCGATTGGCGTGCTGCTTAGAGATGTTTGGACTACTTCGGCGATAGTGTCTTCTACAGACATCTTGTAATCGGCAGTCGTTTCACCGCACATGTTATTTTCCTTGCACAGTTTTTGATGGTACTTTGCGATATTCACTCATGGAGGATAGGTTAGATGAGGAGCGACAATCAAACATTTATAGGGCACTCATGCTGGCTAACAGGCCCATACACTTTCTTTTGCTTGAAATCATTCCATGTTCGTTTGATCTTGGACAATGCAGCTTTTGCATATCCTTTGGGAACATCATCTTCAATTTCTTTGCAAAATGCTTGTATCACCTCCCAGTAATAATGTGTGATGACAATGTAGATTGCCAGAGATGAGACCATAACTGAGCTCTCCATGAGACTCTGAGTAGTCCGCTGATAGACATTGAAATGATGAATAATTAGGTGCAATGCATCGAAGTATTGAGCCGGCACAGGCAGCTATATGTAAACATCGACATCTTGTTGACAAATGAGAGAGATCTAGTGCAAAATCACCCACCAATGTCTTGTTAACACAAATATTCAAGGTATTGTTGATCTTCTTCAAAGAGCAGCTTTGACTCAAAATATCTTCTACCAAGTCAGAATCTAGTCCCACCCCAACTACAAGGACAATGGGGTTCTTTGTGGAGTAATTTGACGAATTCATGGTTCAAGTGACTGTGCAAATTTGTTGACACAAATCCTTAATACTTAATCCATTGTTTTCAAATCCCTATTTATTCACCGAGTTTCTAATATTTCTAATATCTTTTTTCAACGCGCCTTCATCGTATCTCCTTGTGACTTCATGATCCACTTTGCATCTGATACTCATAAGATCATGGCTACAAAGAAAAAGAAAATTCATATTCACAGTCCAATCAACAGCAACTCCGGCACAATCCATAGGCTTAAGGTGTCTATTTGTTTGAACTCTGCAAGATCAGACCTTTGTGAAGGCAAGTGACATGTTCAACTTTGTGCGGTCTCTTTACGAATGGCAGAGCTAATGATATGATCGCTCCTTCTCATTTCGTGGATTACACTCAAGAGACTGTGACCATTTTGACAGCTCCAACAAATGCTGCTACTAAAACTAAAGCCAAGACCGGGAAAAAGTGTACTCCAGGGGCAAAGTCCCTCACCGCGCCATACCGAAAGCTCACTCCAATTTTTGATGATGGGGACGGACAGACAGATATGGATGTTGAGATGGACATTTGTCCTGCCTCTTCCAGTCAGTTGCATGATGTGAAGGATGCCACATATAACTTTCCCACTTTGCTGAGAATTAAATCAAGTGTGATTACATAAGAATTTAAAGTGCAGGCCAAGAGTGCCTTGAAAGTAAGCCTAAGAATTACCGTATATAGTTCTGCAGGACCTCACAGGGGGATTTACTGTATTTGAACATTAAAGTCATACTCATCACCATTCTAGTGTTAGTTCGTTTAAGGGACCTGTTGACACAGAAGGGTTGACTTTCATTACTCAATTGTAAAGTTATACATAGCCTTTCAGTGGTGGACTGTGTAACTACCATATTACCATCAAGAGTTGCCTACCACTATTTCCTATACAACTATCATATAAGTATCACTACCAAAGTTGTAACTGCACCATACAACTTTTGTATTCGTTTCAGAACCACGTCTATTGTATCATTACTAACTGTTGGTTATAACCCACTATTGTCATACAACCTTTGAACAAGCTCTCAGTCTAGCTTTACGAACATCAAGTATAACTCTCTCTTTCAACGGAAAGTGAGACATGAACATCAGGAGAACATAACTGAGTTGAAACATGACCTACTATGGTGAAACATACCTATCAAATTAACCAGAACACAGACCCAATCCTATTCGAATTCAGGACAACAAACTAAATCCTCCCAAGAACTCACCACGTTGAAGAAGAGGAATCTGTACCATGGGGGAAAATAGAGGGGGATAATGGAACAGTAAGTCCTGAATGCGAGTGAAGGTCTTGACCCAAGGACAGCTACTGAGCTAAGGGAAATCCTCTCTGAACAAGGGAACCACAATGACTAGTAGGATGTAGAATGACAATTGTGCGAAGCATGATGGAATGCGGAGTGCAAGACACGGATGCGCAAGTGCGGAAGCTGAAAATGCGGCGCGCACGATGCGGAAGCATGCGCGAAGGGGAAAGAGAGATAAGATGCACGGAGTGCGACTGAGAATGCTTTAATAGAGTTGTAGATCACACCAGTAGCGCTGGATAATGATTAAAGAAATGCTGCACGAGACGCGAAGATGAGGGTAAAATAGATTGAACATCTACATGAAGTCCAGAATATATGTAAAACTGCAAGTGTCGCTAGACGTGCAGGCCCAAAGATGTGAGCCAAGTAAGCTATATATAAGTATGCAAACATGTAATAAGGGTTTTCTGTACCACGCACAGCACGACAGCATATGTATGAGCTCGGAGATATGTCAGATAAAAGGAAATAACATGTGAAATGCACCAATGAACACCAGCAGACATGGGATGGACAGGAAATGGGCAATAGGACGAGGCGCGAGGCGCGCAGAGAACATGGAACCATGCATGTGAAATCTGCAAAATAAAATATAGGTGCGCTGTCATACATGGTATGTGAATGATACCATACCTGTTGTATTTGTATTGCCCAGTATTGCCTCGTATTCAGCCTCTTGAGTCTCGTATTATCTTATGTGTACTTGTATCTCTTCGTATTCAGTTTCCCAGTTCTTGTATTTTCCTTTACCTTGTATTTGTAGTGATTATGTGATACTCTGTGTTTGTTTATTTGTGTTTGGGGCTTCATTTTTGATTCGTTTATTTGTATTTGGTATCATTTCAGTTTTTGGATTATGTTAGAATATTATATGACTGATAGATCTTCTGGTTTATGATTGTATTTGTTTAGCCATGTGTGGTCACGATTGATAAATGATTCATAAAGCGAAATATGACTCATATTGACTCAAACTGATTCATGCAGGCATGTGACTTACCACAATTAGTATATTTGATATTTGGTATGTAATGTAGCTTACTAACAGCAGATTAGATCTCACCACATTTGGAATTGCTGGTGATATAATCAGGCTTATGTAAGGGGATTCAAAATGTATATAAGGATCCCATTTTTGCTGCCAAAATATAACTTCCCACTTTGCTGAGATTCAAATCAAGTGTGACTACATAAGAATCCAAAATACAGGCCAACTCAAGTGCCTTGAAGTAAGTTTAAGTATTACCATATTTAGTGATACATACCCACAGGGGTTGATTGTATAACTATCGTATTTGACATTGAAGTCATACTCGTCACCATCCTAGCGTTAATTCGTTTAAGGGATCTGTTGACACAGAAGGGTTGACTTTCACTACTCAACTATAAAGTTATACAGAGCCTTACAGGGGTGGACTGTATAACTATTGGATTACTCAGTTGTATCTTGCTATTTGCCATACAACTTTTGTATTTAACTCAGGACATCACGTCCAACACATCATTACTAACTGCTGTACCCCGCTATTGTCGTACAACCTTTTAACAGAACTCAAAACAAATCTTACGAATATTACTCTAATGACATGAACTTAAGGAGAACACGACAAAGTTGAAACAGACTTTCATAGGTTGAAACACAACCTACTATGGTGAAACATACCTATTGATTATTCCAGAACACAGACAAATTCCTACTCGAACTCTACCCAGTGCTGTTGATCTAAGACAAGAAGAGGACAACAAACTAAATCCTCCCAAGAACTCACCACGTTATCTACCACGAAATAGAAAAGTCGTAGACCGCGTACTTAAGGACTGGCAAGAAGTCTTCCGTGTATAATAGTGTTGTCATTATATGCAAATTTATATAGGACCCTTAAGTAACAGGACAACACTGGAGCCCACCACGAGGGAGGCTTCTTCTTGTTTTCAAGAGCACATTTGTGCCAAATCGTATGAAAAGTAAATGAAGACTTAACCAACCATATAAGAAAACACCACACGTATTATTGAACTCGCAGTCATAACAAAAAATTCTTGCCACACATATTACGTATAACAGGTCAAATATGACTACCCGTTCCATATTGACTTTGCCCAACCCTGGAACTAAGGCAGCGCCTGCCAAATTCAAGGGGGGATTTGCAGAAGTCAAGGACTTCCTAAAACACTATGAAAAACTGTGTGATTATCACAATGTAACCTCCAAAGAGGAGAAATGTGAGTCTATCACCCAGTACATGTCCAGACACGTTAGCGAATTCATAGAAGGACTATCCAGCTTCAGGTCAAACAACTGGAGCAAGGCTGACATTTTGAAGTATTATGACGCAGACCTTGACACAAAGCGCTACAGACACAAAGATTTACTGTCCTATGTTAGGACCACTCAAGGAAAGAAAATCCCTACACTTTCAGCATGGAAAAGTATGTGAGAGGATTTATTCATATTGGAGGATAGCTTGAACAAGCCAAGAAATTAACCAGCGAAGAATACACAAGCTACTTCTGGGAGGATGCCTCATGGCTAAGGAGCCTGATAGGAATTTACCTGAAGCCTTACCAGTTGACTGAGTTATTGCAATTGCTGAGAAATTGCTACACTGTGACTGGTTTGATGCAGATCTGTCATATCCATATATTCGCGCTTCTCATCCGGACTTCCGGACCTCAGATCCAATCAGATCTGATGCTCAGATCCGTTTCCATTCTCGTTCGATTCTATCTCCACTTCCAATCCACATATGATAAGCTTTCTAATTCATTTCCTGTTCATATAATGTTAACATAGCCTTTCTCTATTCGGTATTCCTATGCTTCCGCTTCTCGGTTATTCTTGTGTTCCGTTCCATTACTGATCTGTACTGCCTTTTCATTTCCGTCTCCATTCTAGTATGATCCGTGACACTTCACCATATTATTCCACATGTCGCGTACATAGCTTCAGACGACTATTACTTACATTTCCTGTGCTATCCTCTCGAGTATATAAACCCGTGTAACATACGATACTACCTCAGTTCGAATATCAACTATAGTTCTGCTCATTTCCGATACTCTGGACTTGAGTCTTTACTCTTGTCAACTTCCGAGACTTAGGATTGTATCCTTAAGTCTACGTATTCAGCTCTACCTTCGGGTAGTCTACCTCTGTTAGTTTCTAGTTCGTACTTCGTCCGGATTAGCCTTATACGCGTATCCGTTATCCGGAAACCTTCGGATATCTATATACTATACGTCTGGAACCTTTGGACGCGATAGTCTAGCCTTTGTGAAATACAGGGCAATACTCGGGAAAGGGGCACAGCGTACGAGCTGAGGCCAAAGCCCTTCGGATCCGATAGCCCTTGAGCACGACCTTGACAGTATATTCGAACTCACACCTTTCCGAGTGACGATGAAAATCCGGAACCAGACAACGAAACCATTGTTCCTGGTGGTGGACCACCGGACGGTGATGATGATCCATGGAGAGATCCCTAGGATGATGCGGATGATGATGATAACGATGAAGACGAACTCAATGCTCAGGACAGAGTATTCCTCCGTCTGTCCCAAGCCATTAACAACCTCGCCCGCAACTCTCGTAGACCCTCAGCATCCGAGGACTCTGAAGTCCAAGTCCGAGAACCTGATACCTTTGACGGTTCCGAGCCTCGGAAGCTTCGGGCGTTCTTTGTCCAATGCGAACTCAACTTCCAGAGTAAACCACGCACTTTCCGCTCGGACAGAGCGAAAGTTACCTTTGCCCAGTCCTACCTTAAGGGCATGGCCCTTGAATGGTTTGAAGCGGATCTCCTATCCGGAAGCGAACATGTGCAACCAGATTGGATGGATGACTATGCTGAGTTCATGCTAGAGCTCCAGACCAATTTCAGACCTCATGACCCAGTTGGGGATGCGGAAATGCAGCTCGAACAACTCTATATGCGCGACGGACAACGCATCAATAAGTACATCGTAGAATTCCAGCGTCTTGCATCTCAGGTCCGCAGATGGGGCGACGGAGCACTTCGTCATCAATTTTACAATGGTCTTCTGGCCCGCATCAAGGATGAAATCTGCCGTCAGGGTAAACCTGGTACTCTCGCGCAATTCAAGACTCTTGCCCAACTCATTGACGCCCGATACTGGGAACGTAAGGGTGAAGTCTCCCGCGAGAGTAAACCATCCACATCTGCCCCTCCGAAGCAGTCTTCGTCCGAATGGACCACTTCCGGAAATGACAAATCCGGAAGTCACAACTCTGGGTATAGCAAGCCCGCTAATCACACTTCGTCCTCCTCCTCCTCCGCTCCTAAAGGACCAGACCTTTCCAACAAGTTGGGTAAGGATGGCAAACTAACTTCCGAAGAAAGGCAGAGACATCTTGACAAGAAGCTCTGTCTATTCTGTGGTGGACCTGGGCATACTGCTCGTGATTGCACCAAGTCTACCTCTCGTGCTGCCAAAGGATGCGCAGCTACTATCGCTTTGGAAGCCAAACCGGAAGCCTCGGACGAGGCGAAAAAATAGTCCGTGATCCTCTTAACTCTGTGCAGGCAGAGGGTCGCGTTGACTTGGCCTGCACACCAGAGTTACGTCTCAAAGCTGTCTCGCTTTCTGATCCGAACTCTCTTTGTCCATATGTATCTCTTCCGAAATTTCCTAGTATTTCTGAGTTTCCTTGTTTACTTGACTGTGGTTCTTCTCATTGTTTCATAGACTCTGATTTCGTCTGAAAACATAAAATCCCTACAAATCCGATACCTTTGATTCCTCTCCGTTTGTTTGATGGTACTTATAACTTGAATAGTATGATTACCGAATCCGTAGATTTACCCATCCGTTTCTCTTCTGGTGTAGTTACCTCTGATACATTTTACGTTACTCCGTTGGATTCATCTTGTTTTATCGTTCTAGGATATAGCTGGCTCACCCTACACAATCCGTTGATTGACTGGGTTTCGGGCAGCATCGACTTCCGAACGACACCTCATGGAATGCCTTCGACTCTTCCGACGTCACATCCACCTTCGGATACTCTTCCTCCGATGGATACCCTTCCTGCGACTACATCCGAAACCTCCACTGATAACACCACCCCTAACATATCCCTTATCAATGCAGTTGCCTTCTGTCGAGCCTGCAAGTTAGAAGGTTCGGTTCAGTTCAGTATCTACCTCCGTCCGACTGGTGTCGACCTCTGTTCCACTACCCTTTCGTCCGAACTTCCGAAGCCATCCGGAGTTCCTCCGGAATACCACGAATTCGCGGATGTCTTTGACAAGGGGAAAGCTGGCCAACTTCCTCCACATCGTCCCTACGATCTAAAGATTGATTTGGAAGAAGGAGCTACTCCTCCCCTCGGCACCATATACTCCCTTTCTCCTGTCGAGCTTGAAGCTCTCCAGAAATTTCTTGATGAAAACATAGCATCCGGATTACTACGTTCCTCTTCCTCTTCGCACGGAGCACCTGTCCTATTCGTCAAAAAGAAGGACGGCTCCCTTCGTCTATGTGTGGATTTCCGAGGACTCAACCAGATTACCAAGAAAGACCGTTATCCATTACCCCTCATTGCCGACCTCTTAGATTCTCCAAGTCGCGCTAAGGTCTATACCAAAATTGACCTCTGGTCCGCTTATCACCTCGTCCGAATCGCGGAGGGTGATGAATGGAAAACAGCGTTCCGGACGCGTTACGGATCTTATGAATGGTTGGTTATGCCCGAGGGGTTAACCAACGCTCCAGTGGCTTTCCAGTGTTTCGTCAATAGCATCTTTTCCGATATGCTTGACATATGCGTAATCGTGTATCTGGATGACATCCTAATCTATTCCCAAGACCTTGCAACCCATAAGCAACATGTCTGAGAAGTACTCAAACGGCTCCGTAAACATCGCCTATATGCCAAACCCGAAAAATGCGAATTCCATTCCTCGTCCGTGGAATACCTTGGATACCTCCTATCTCCGGATGGCCTGACTATGTCATCCGAAAAGATCCAAGCTATCCTTGACTGGCCGGAACCTCGGAAAGTCAAGGATATCCAATCCTTCCTCGGATTCGCTAACTTCTATCGCCGTTTCATCTTCAACTACTCGGATATTGTGGTCCCTCTTACTCGGCTTACTCGCAAGGATACCCCTTGGAACTTTTCTGAAGATTGTCGGAAGTCCTTTGACGCACTCAAGCAAGCTTTTACCTCAGCTCCACTGCTTATGCATTGGATGCCAGATGTTCCTATTATCATTGAGACTGATGCCTCTGATTACGCTATTGCCGGAATACTCTCCATTGTATGTCCGGACTCAGAGTTTCGTCCGGTAGCGTTCTACTCCCGAACGTTAACAGCTCCGGAACTCAATTACGATACTCATGATAAGGGACTATTAGCCATCTATGAAGCTTTTCGGACCTGGCGACACTATCTCGAAGGCTCGTCCGAGCCTATTGATGTCGTTACGGACCACAAGAACCTTGAGTACTTTGCTACCACTAAA
Source organism: Suillus brevipes Sb2 (assembly GCA_011800875.2). Classification (NCBI taxonomy): domain Eukaryota; kingdom Fungi; phylum Basidiomycota; class Agaricomycetes; order Boletales; family Suillaceae; genus Suillus; species Suillus brevipes. The sequence goes on along the minus strand of JRHT02000062.1, from coordinate 3,845 downwards.
CTCCTCTCTCGCCGTCAGGCTCGCCGGTCCAAGTTCCTCCATCAATTCAATCTACTCATTCGTTTCCATCCTGGAAAACTCGGTGCTAAACCGGATTCCCTTACTAGACGCTGGGACGTCTACCCCAAAGAGGGGGATAAGGACTACGCTCAGGTTAATCCTCATAACTTCTGTCCGGTGTTTACTTCTGAACAGCTCGCTTCGTCCCTACGAGCATCCATCTTAGCAACTCCAATGCTCCGAGCAGCTGTACATACATCATGATCGCTAGTCATACAGCTCAATGAATTCAGTACAATATATAGTTTTGTTACCTCCCCAGGCCCTGAACGTAAATCACGCAGGTACTCTATGAAATTTTAATAACCTGTAGACCATAAAAAAACCCTACACATTACACATGTCTCTAGCTCATATTAGTATCTACATATTATATATATATATATAGGTCTGCAGATATATGACTGAGTGACAGCAGACTGTATAAGACTTTAATCATTCAAATGTTATAAACAATGATATATATATTGATTGACACACAGATCTGTGGATGAGCAACTGAGCCCCAGAGTCTGAAAAGACAATGGTATCAAAGAAATCAAAAGGAGGAGGAAATAAAAATGCAGTAAGTGCAAATCATTAAAGAAGTAGAAGCAAAAACTCACTGATAATGTTTATGACAAGAGCCTCATTCTTCAATAGCAAATACAAAATGGCCTTATCAAAGGCCAAACTGAGGTGTGTAAGCAATGCAACAATTGCAAAGTACAAGGAGAAAACGGAACACCACTAATACTCTTACTCTAATTCACTAGATTATATATGCAGCTAAAATCCTCCTCACTCTAGTAGATCATGGAGACAGTCTTAATCTTACCAATTATGACATGTTATGGCAATTTTGCTGATGTGTTATTCTTCTATGCTACTAGATATCTGATACACTGCCTCTTTTAATACGAGCTCTTCTATATAAGTCCAAAATCAAATTGAAAATATATTAGAAATTTTTTTCAGTGCATATTTGTTTCCCTTCTTATTCACACATTGACCTATGTACAAGTGGTACATGTAACCAAACTGAAGAGCAAGAAACCTCCAATGAAGAAAGCAAAGAAGGTACACTTTAGTAACTAAGAAACTGCAGACTATTACTCGGACCATTGAGGGTGGGATTCGTGATAAAGACAGGGGTGCCATGGTCACTGTGAGAAAGTGATTGGTTTCTTGAACCGAGTGATAAGGTGAAATCTCATCAACTTCAAGTTGCATTTCACCTGGGTATGTTATTTCGAAAGCGGTTGGTTTTCTATGCAGGGACATCCTTAGGGGTAACCACAATATTAATGTAAATTCACACAGTTGGGAACAACAATTTGAATCAACTAGATTTTTTTTGGAAGCAATGTTAGAGCTTTGTAGGTTTGAGCTAAACTCTGATAGAAAAGCATGGCCTATAGTCATCTGAGGTGAAAACTTAATGTGCTTCGTCAATGAAGACATGCTTGAGTCTATAGCTGATGAAATTAGCCCATCAATAGAAGTTGTCAGCGCCAGCTTAATGTGCTGAAACAATGATTATCTGTGTAGATAAAATGTCCCTGACATGGTGATACTGGCCACCTGGGATAGTCATGCTAGACAAGTATTGAGCAAGGTCTTCGGTCAGAGTGACTAGGGGAGTGACGACTATAAATAGACTATCAGATATGAGTATAGATGTAGCAAAGGATATCAAGCTCTTTCTGCTGTCTGTTGGCATGATGCATACATCATGATCGCCAGTCATACAGCTCTGCACAACTTTAGCTTGTTGTGGAGATGTGAAAGAAGGAGAGGGATGTGGGAAGGCAAATGAGAAATATTATGAATTGGGCCGTGAAACTTGCATAGTGTTTTAATGTTTGATCTTCCTGTGGGCAGCAAAATGGTGCTTTCTCCATATCACCGGAGGGGCTGGTGAAAGTAATAGCCCAAAGGATGAGAGTCTAAAAACCAAGAATGGTTCTCAGTAATGAACTTGTAGTATTTTGTGTGTGTAGGATGAGGAGCTGAAATCTAGGTTCACCTTCATGCTTCAAAGCTGTTTGGCGAAGAGACTTGAGGTCAACATTCTCAATGCACCGCTCTTAGTTTGTCTAAGACAAAAGTGACCTCTTAGGATGCTTGTTAGCTGCAGGCTCATACTTGGTGTTCCTGAAGTACAGCCCACATTGCATTACCTGGGAAGTAAAGAGAAGGGGCCGACTTTGGAGGAGGTCAAGGTGATTGTCGATGTGAGTGAGCACGATGACGAAGAGAGTGAGGATGAGCAAGAGACTCCAGATGCGATCGATGCAGTGATCTTAACTATGGACAGCATGTCTCTCCCTGACAACAACAACTGCCTTGTCTTTGTACCCTTTATGAACAACATTGATGAAATAGTGGCGAGGTGTTTCAAGGCTTATGAAGGATCACTGGGGGCACGTAATACCGACTATGAGGACGTGTTAAACTTATATCACAATGATGTTGTTGAGTCGCTACAGGACAGATTCGCGTTACAGTTGCACCGCAGCAAGGATAAGACATGGCACAATGTGATCATTGGACTTACCTACACCACATTGAGTGACACTTGCAGGGAACACTTACTGTTGCCCCTAATGACGGGATATGTCATGGACCAAATATAGGGCAAATTTGAGGCTGTCAAGATGGGTATACTGAGGTGAGTATATGTGTTCGTGAAGGCAGGCAGAAAACTCACAGCATGCTCATCTCAGATAGCAAGCTGGTTTGAAAGCCTTCTGCATACAATGAAGATATACGCTGGACACTCACACACATGGAGTCGACGGGGAGGTGATCCAATGGAAGGAGAATTTTCCCGTTCAACGGAAGTGTCTTGAGTTGCTGGGGTGCACTGGTAGCATGGTATTTGTGTCTGACAATCTGCCAAATAGTCTTTCCAGACCACTTGATTGCGAGGAAATCAGCTGGGAATTTTTTAATCTTGTGGATATCTAGATTTCATACATGTGGGTCCAGTGGGGTCCAAACTTTCATGTTATAATCAGCATCACCGCTGTCTCAAAATCACGTGACTTAATGATATCAGCACTGGTATCTGCTAGTTTTTAAATCACGTGACTTAATTAATTACAATTGATTTGCATCAGGGGTTATTTATTATGTCATTAGTAGTTGGTATGTATCACTGTAGAACGTCCAATTTTCTTAGTCAAATTTCAGTTAATTGATCAGGAGATTACTTTGTAGTTTAAATTTAACATATTGAGGGATGGGGGACAGAATTCACTTTATGATTTGACAACCTAAAATTAATTGTATAGGTAGTCCCTATATAATTCCCCCCCAGGCGCAACACTAGTCTTTTCTTTCTTTCTCTTCAACCACCACCACCTACTATACAATGGCTAATGTGAGTGAGACTCAATGTTGTTTCCCCCAGCCGCTGACTTACTTTTAGGCGCAATTCAACCAACTCAACTTTGGGTGCCCGCCAATGGCAATCAGGTATGTTTTGTGGGTCTCATTGCCACCAGCTGACTGGAGACAGGTCAACAATCAGCAAGCACCTGGTCCAGCCCAGGCCGCACAGGGTGAGCGTCCACCAGTTGAGGAGAGAATGATCGTGATAATGGCTAGAGTGATGGTAAGTCAATCACTACATTACCTAGCATGTTGACCAGGGTCTGGTCCAGCGCATGTGGGAGGAAGGGCACACCATTGCCAGAGGGAACGCGCGCCATCCACCCCCCAATATCCCACTTCAATCGAGGCCAGCTAATGTTGCTGGCAGAGGAGAGACACAATGAGTTAATGGTGCTGTTGGACGA
>JRHT02000061.1:0-197476 GCA_011800875.2 Suillus brevipes Sb2 | reverse complement strand
GCGCCGTTCGTCGTTGTAGCTGTCCTGCAGACCTCCCAGGACGACCTTTACTTGACCCTAAGGTCGCGGTCCCTAAAGCGTCACGANCAAACCTGCGCAAACATCGAGCTCACGACCTTACATTCCTAGGTTTATTCTTACAAGAGGGGGCTCTGACGTCATCAGCAAGGTCCTCCAAAGCAAACAGAAACGATACGTTCACCCACCCTCACGCTGGTAATCTACCACCCGAGACGTGCGGCCGTCTTTTTAGTAACACGACAAACGGACATAGAGGATACCGCGTCTTGTTTAATACCCGCCTTCGTGCGACTGTCGGTGGTATAACTCTACTGTCACACGCTCTCAGCTCTGTCGTGAATGTAGTAGTTCAACAAGTGGTAGCGAAAGAGGGTGAAACGAGAGACCATGACCAACCAACCCATAGTGCCCACGCCCGAGGTCCCTGCGCAAACTCACTCACGCTGCTGACTTCTTTGGTGCGAACTTCGCCAGAAAACCTTGCCTGAGCAGGCGACCACCCGTTGCAGCTCTCTTCTGTACGTTGTTCGCCGCTCGTCTTTTGTTCCCCCACTCTGCTTTCGGTCTGCTACCACTACCTTCTCTAAAGACGCTTCTGAAGTTCATGAATAACAGTCACAGTCGCGGGAACCTAGTATTGTTCTAAAAATGGACCTTCTTTAGCGACATGTATGAAGATGTGAGTAGCTCGACGTCACTCCCCTTTCATATCATTGATATCACTCGGCAGAGATATGGGATTGCCCCTGAAACTGACGCGGAAGCTGCAGCAGCTATGCTACGTCCAAATGATGACGTGGTTGACTGTTCAACGCAACCAGGTCAACCTACAGTGGGGGCGCAAGTGCCTCTAAAACGGCCTACACAAACACAAGCCTCGACAAGCGGACCAGAGGAAATCGGAGTAAGCTGCTGTGGATTTGTCTTTGTACTTGTCTTTCTCTTTAGTTGTCGTCGTCGCTCCAACTCGCATCAGCCATGAGTTCATTTGCTGAAGCACTTTGTCACTCGATAATTTATTGTATGTTAGACTATTTTATACGTAGCTCTACGCCGTCCTATGTACATGATTGATTGTAACAGTTATTGTCAAATGTCTGTTTCGAGATTCAATGCGCACAAAGTGAAAGAATGAAATCATACAACGATCAGCACAGCATGTGCTGCGAGGACAAAATTCATGCCTGGACGGTAGTGGATGTTTACACAGGGCGACCATCATGCGTCAATCGCAAATCGACATATGTGACCATCGTCAAACCTCAAGCGCCCGTTGTCGTGACATGCCCAAAGGTCACTAAGCGCTAATCACTTGACGTACCTTGTACAGGATGAGTCAAAGTGCTTCGGGAGATGAATGCTGAGTATCTTCGATTCCAGTCAGCAAGTAGGTCTAAATATCGGTGTAGGTCAGATGGAGCGGTCATTTTGAGCGTGAAACGACCACGAACATTATGCTGACCATCAGTAATCAAAATTCAGTGTATAGATGCTCCAAGTTCCAAAATTTGGTGCAGCGTCGCAGCGCAGGTCACCAACGTTGAGCTGATGCGTGCTTGAAAATGACCATTGGCGCTTTAAGAAGTGCATCATGTGCCAGGAGATACGGTTGCCGTACTGGTTAATTTGCAACTAGGAGAAGCAAGTCAGTATGATACACATATATACAGGGAAGACATGAGACATGAAATTGAAGTGAGAAGGACAGGTCGATGTGTTGCCCTGAACATAAGGATCAAAAGAGAAGAGCTGCCTGGACCTTCTCTGACATATCCAACATATGCCACAACGTCAGTATCAAGCTGCTCGTGCTTCGCCTAATCATTCGCCAGGCGACACGAACATGTGCTGGTTCAGAGGCAACTAGGACAGATGCGTCAGCATACGCATCCAGACAGGAAATGACATCCCGGTTGAATGGCGTGAGCAGAGAGAGACAGAACGATACCCGTCAATATCATTACAAGAGACATCGACATCTATATTCATTCATGCTTCTTCTGATTGGAAAGATGACCTGTGGCCACCGCTACGAAGTATGTTAATAATACCTCAAGCTATGCAGAACTGAGAAACGCGCAATCAGTATTCCGCAGTGACACGAGGGATGGGTCTAAGGCGAAAATAAGGCTGTGTGACAATGCGTGTGGGTAATGACGGAAGGTAGTCTGTACAAGCACTTCTGAAGCACAGCCATCCAATACGGATTATACAGCAAAAACACCAGAAGCACAATGTACTCACCTGGCGTGCCAAAATTCCCTTGCGCACTCCACTTCTCTCGCCTCGCATATATATTGTCTCGTGATGCTCATCCTGACGTCAACGAGTACTCAAATGCATTGTGTTGTGTTCTGGGAGGGAGTAGAACTTCAACGAATAAGAGGGTGCAGAGTACAATAACACGAGCTGTGAATCAAACCATAGACAGGCGTGGAACGTGTTGCCGTTACTGTATGCATTGGAACAAGATTGGCTATATATGCTAGGATGATTGGAAATAATTGGGACCGTGGCTTACAAAATGCTGTATTGTGATATAGACCTGTGAATAGACGATTAGCGCCGCCTCGTGAATACCATTCCTGCGGCCTGCGAGACATAGACATTGGGTGTCTTGGCAACTTGGCTCGACAAGTAGACAAATCAGTGAGCGTTGGTCAACTTGTTCGCCGCCATAATTGATCATAACCCGCTGTAGAGTCAGATTGATCCACTAGGTTACGGGAACAAGCCATGGCTGCTAGACTATTTGCGACGTGGACACGCAAGGAAGCATTGCCTGCAACCGAATGTGAAGCACCGACTGCAGCCCAATGGGAAGAACCAATTCTGAAACACGAATTTCAAGGACACGAGGGGACGATTCGGTGTTTCGTTTTCTTGCATGACAGCGTCCACATCGTGAGTGGTTCAGAAGACGGCACTATGCGCAAGTGGAACTGCAACACAAGACGTATTGTCGGGAAACCGTGGAAAGGTGGAGGAGGGAGAATATATGCATTGGCACTTTCACCAGACGGGAAGACAATTGCGTGTGGGAGGGAGAACAGTATTCAGCGGTGGACCACAGATGGGGAGATGATGGAAGGCGTTTGGACGGATCATATCGGAAAGGTGCGCTCGCTCTTGTGGTCACCAAGCGGAAGTCATATTGCCAGCGGGTCCGATGTTGGAACAATCCTCATTCGAAATGCAGAAAGCGGGGTAGTCGAGGTGGGGCCTATCAAGACGGAGCAGGGCCACGTGCGTGCTCTTGCATATTCACCTTCGGGTGAGAGCATTGCATCAGGCGGTTACAATACGATTTGTGTCTGGAATACGACGACTGGCAAGCTTGTCGTCGGTCCAATCAGAAATCTGAGAGCTTCTCAGACTCCTACCCATCGGCGGTGTGTAGAGTCTCGTGTTAGTACATTCCGAATACGATACATTTTTTAAACCCCGCACCTCAATTCAAACACCGCAACTTTTGGACTCTACACACCTAGCCGACTGGCACAACTTGTTGTTAGGTCAAGTTTGCCACTGTTTTGTCAAGTGTTTGTAGTCTCCCGTTTGTGTCAGCTCAACGCACAAAACGGAAAATAAAATAAAGGCAGGCAGAAGATTCGAACGCAGATCATAGGGTAAAAACATAGCATAGATTACCGCTACACCATAGGTGCTTCCCTGGCTTACATGAATATAGAAATATATCCCGTTGGCGGGTGTGCCACATACTTTTTTTCTTAGTGCCGTGTTATTCTAGTCGGTTATTCCACAGTGTTCCATTATTCTGTCTCATATACCTGTTGTTTCTGTTTGTGTGGTCTGTTATGCTTGTCTCTTGTGTTGTGTTTGGGTTTAGTGTTCGTTGCTTGTTGCACCCTGTGTGTGTGGGGGGTGTCAACGGGATATATTTCTATATTCATGTAAGCCAGGGAAGCACCTATGGTGTAGCGGTAATCTATGCTATGTTTTTACCCTATGATCTGCGTTCGAATCTTCTGCCTGCCTTTATTTTATTTTCCGTTTTGTGCGTTGAGCTGACACAAACGGGAGACTACAAACACTTGACAAAACAGTGGCAAACTTGACCTAACAACAAGTTGTGCCAGTCGGTAGGTGTGTAGAGTCCAAAAGTTGCGGTGTTTGAATTGAGGTGCGGGGTTTAAAAAATGTATCGTATTCGGAATGTACTAACACGAGACTCTACACACCGCCGATGGGTAGGAGTCTGAGAGCTTCTGTGACATCGTTGGTGTGGTCGTCAGACAGCACCAAACTCTATTCCGCATCAGACAGATTCGCACGGGTTTTTGACAGCACTTCAGGCCAACTCCTCCATCTCTTCAAGCATGACCGTGTCCTGTGGTCCGTCGCACTTTCACCCAAACATAATGTCCTGGCGTGCGTGGGCAACGATGGCATTGCACAACTATGGGATACAGAGTCCCATCAGCCACTCGGCCAACTATTCCACCAGAGTCACGGCGGCCTTTACTATGTGTCGTTCTCCCGTCTTGGGAGATATGTAGCATATAGCGGGGACAACAATAAAATCACTCTATGGATGGTCAGAGACATACCTCTTCAACTTCCAGCACCCACACTACTTCAACAAAGTGACAAACAAAGCATACAACAGGAATCTCGGCCCAGCTCCCCATCATCATCCTGCCTAAACGTCAGTATGTTCATGTTTAACTGTCCGTCTTTTTTTGCTTACATCGTTGGTGCAGGCTGATGCTACGGGAGGTGGTGGCTTCATTGAGGAGGTCCATGACGACCCGTACAACAACTTCTTCCCGGTAAAGCTCTTGTTTTCATCCAGGGCGCTGACACTGACAACAAACACTTGTAGTCTTCAGAGCAATCGCTTCCATCGCCATCGCCATCACCTACTTTCCATCTTCTCCCATTGTTCTCCGCTCGCCGCTTGTTGAATGCCTTCTCTCGACGTTGCCCACCAGCAGACGAGTCCGTTCCAAAAGACCGCTTCAAGCGTGCTTTCTTCAGTCGTCGTGTTTGCTCAAACGCATCCCTGGGGCTCGCGATCATGACACCCAACCAACTAGTACCAGAAGTCAAAGTGGGTGAAGGCGACCGAGGCGACAATGTTGATGATGTAAGTGTTGTTTCGACTCTCGCGCACCCTCATCTCAGTATGGTGGCTGTCAGCGTGTTTCCTCGCATAAATCGTCCAGCGCCACAAAAGTTAAAGGCAAACAGCGATGTGATGGTCCTGCTGCCGACGCGCAGAGCCTACCGTCCAATGATCCCACTCCCCTTACTGAGCTCGACGGCGCTGACAATCGAAACATCTGGACACAGCTGATGCGCGGACAAGGAAAGAATCTCGCATCGGTCAAAATCGCTCCAACAATAAAACGTCCCGAGGTTGTTAAAGTATATGCCGCGCGTGGCTTCCGGGTAAGCTTCAATTCGATTTTATACAGACTTTCATTCTTACTAGAGATCAAATTGACAGAGACTGGTCGTAATGAAGCGGAAACGCAAGACAAAGTTGCCAGAAGCAACATGTAACATTCCTGTCGTTGCATCAAACACAAGTGGCTCGTCACTGGTGGGACAGCTGTCGCAAACGCCCGGCGCTCCTCTCGCTACAGCACACGTTAGCGGCTCGCTATCGCCGCACGTGGTCCCTGTACAAGCAGGGATGTCATCACACGCTGTAGGCGGCAACGGATCTCCAATTGCGTCAGCCATTGGAGACCCACACCCATCCCCGTCGCATTTTGTCACCAACTACCACACCAGTCATGACTCGGATTCCCGCTCAAACATCGAAGGTTCCTGTAACAGGTTCCTCGATAGGATATGTTTTCCCTATGGACATTACCACGAGGATTCTTGATGTGAGCTGGGTCTTGATGTCAACTATGTTTTCATGCCTGCATGGGTTATGTACTTCGTTTCGAAGCTTTCTCTCTCTTCATGTCAAACTCATGTCTCATCAAACTTTATGGTCTTACTCGTCCTAGACAAGCCGTGTACACCTATCCTCAGCATTACGTGCACATGTCTTTTACTACAGAAACATTATGCGGGTCGTGTTGTACTTCACGCATTAAGCTTCAGAAGCACACAGTGATGCAATTCGCATAGGCCCACTTACAGGTACATGCGTCGGCGCAAACATCGATGTCATATAACCCATTGTGACAGGCGCCTTCCCGGTGCACCGGTAGGCGATAGCACCGATAGCTCGTCCTGACTGGAGCAAGCACAGCAAGGTAGTGTGGTGTGTTGACTTTAAACGAGCGAAACAGTCAGAGTACGGAGTACGCATGAACACTCACTGGCACCTGGACGTCGAAGCAAACTAAAAACAGGCGCTGCTGCGTGTATCGGTCCAGCCGGAATGCTGTCATGCATCGCCACATGAACCTGCGAATCGAAAACTAGCGCCGCGTCTTGGAGTTTGTTCCACCCGGCGAATGAAGCGCACGCTCATCTAGCCAGCTTGGCAAAGACATAGATACCCTTTGGTAAGAACCGGTGAATTGTTAGCCATACCTACTAAGTATGTTGACGGGTGCAGGAACAGTGTCGAATTCCAATCCTCGGTATTACCCGTGTGGTACCCTGAAGCCAGATTGCCGCAGCAGAGCCTCGTGATAACGAGCCATGGCCGCTAGATTGTTTACAAGGTGGACCCGCAAGGAAGCTTCGACTGCAGCACAAGTCAAGGGACTAGCTCTGAAGCACAAATTGGAGGGACACAAGGCAGCCATATGGAATTTTGTCTTCTTGCATGACAACACCCACATCGTGAGTTGTTCGGTGGACGGCACGATGCGGAAGTGGAACTATGACACAGGACTCGCTGTCGGAGAACCATGGGAAGGTGATGGTGGAAGCATATATGCACTGGCGCTTTCACCGGATGGAAAGACAATTGCATGTGGGAGGGAGGACGGAAGCGTTCAGCAGTGGACCACCAACGGACAGATGGCTGCAGGCGCCTGGATGGATCATAGAAATGAGAGGGTGCAGTCACTCTCGTGGTCTCCCAATGGCGTCCATCTTGCAAGCGGGTCTCATGATGGACAAATCCTGATTCGAAATGCAACAAGTGGAAAAGTGGAGATGGACCTGACGGCAATGGAGCAGGACAAGCTGTATGCTCTTGCATACTCGCCTTCTGGCGACAAAATTGCATCAGGTGGGTCCCTCTCGGGAGATAGAGGACCGTCACAGTCGCAAGGGAACCACGATAATACAATTTATATCTGGAACACGAAGACTGGCAAGCTTAAGCTTGTAGTTGGCCCTATTGAAGGTTTGGGGAGCATTGTGACATCTCTGGTTTGGTCATCGGACAGCAGTCAACTCTATTCCGCCTCCGACAAATTCGCACGCGTTTTCAACAGCAAATCCGGCAAACTACTCCATCGCTACGAGCATGACCATTCTCTGTTTTCCGTCGTACTTTCACCAAAAAACAATGTTCTGGCGTGCGTGGGCTATGAAGGGGTTACACGGCTTTGGGACACAAAGTCCCACCAGCCACTTCGAGTCGGCCTGCCAGTTTACCAGGAATCCCTTTACTACGTCTCATTCTCTCGAGACGGGAGATACCTAGCGTATGGTGGATCCGACAAGAAAATTACTCTCTGGACAGTCGATGACGAAACTACGGTGGTGGTAGTACCCATACCACCTCAACAAGGTCATGGGGAAGATGGAGCTACACAGCGGCCTGACAAAATTCGGCGCGGGGCGCAGCAGGAAAGTCGATCCCATTCCCCATCATCATCTTTCCTCGACGTCAGTATTTTCACTTTTGACTGACTGACTTCCTTACTCACAGCGCTGTTGTAGGCTGATGCTACGGGGGGTGATTGCATTATCGAGGAGGCGCACAATGATCCATACAACAACTTCTTCCAAGTAAAATTTATCTTTCTCAGAATGCAAGTGGAACTAACACTTTCTAGTCTTCGCAGCAATCTCTTTCATCGCCATCTCCTGGCTCACATCTTCCCACTTTGTTTTCGGCTCGCAAACTCTGGAATGTCATCTCTCGACGACATCCACCACCAGACGAATCCGTTCCGGACGAACGCTCCAAGCGTGGTTTCTTCCGTCGTCACGCTCGCTCAAACTCACCCATGGAGCTCGCGACTGTGAAATCCAGCCAGTCAACACCAGAAGGAAAATTGCGAGAAGGTGAAGGTGAAGAGGCTGAAAATATTGATGATGTAAGTGCTCTTTCAGTGCTCACACACAGCCATCTCAACAAAGTTGCTTTCAGCCCGGTTCTACGAATGCTTTGCTCACTACCAGAAAGGATAAAGGCAAACAAAGAGATTATCCTCCCGCCGATGCGCAGAGTCCAGTATCTGATCGCACTTCCCCCGCCAAGCCTAACAGCACAGACAGTCGAAACTTCTGGCAACGGCTAGTGCAAGTTCGAGGCACGAATTCCACATTCGGTCAGCCACATTCCAGCACTCAACCTGCACATGTACCTCAATCACTACCGCGCAATCCCTGGCACTGGAATTCCAACTTACCTCCCGTAAAATCTTCCAAACGTCCCGTCGATATTGCTGCTTGCCGTGAGGAAGATGTGAGTAACTCCTCATCACTCCCTTTTCATATCATTCAATTGAGATACTCTGCAGAGATATGGTATTGCCCCTGAATCTGATGCGGAAGCGGCTGCAGCCATGCTACGCACGAATGACGATCTGACCTATATTTTAACACCAGGTCAAACTGCAGTGGTGGCACAAGTGTCCCAAAGACGACCTACAAAAACCCACCCAGAAGAAACCATAATAAGATGCTGCGGATTTTTCTTTGGCTATGTTCGTCGTTCCAACCCCAAGTCACGTCAACTATGAGTTCATTTGCTAAGACTCTGTCGCTCGACAACTTTATAACGTATTTATTTTTGTTCACTGCATACGGGCTATCTCATACCTAGTTCTGCGCTTTATTATCTATACGAGGAATCAGAAGAATCATCTCTGGCTGCCAAGTCCATCATGATATCGAGCCTATTCCTTTGGCCAACTTCCACCCATGTCAAGTCCTATGGTTTTCCAGCGAATGCTGGTGATGTTTATCATTCCTGTAACATGAAAATTATACTGATACTCTATTCGTGTAGTCGTGTATTGTTTGCGCTTGCAGTCAATTTACTGACCCGTTGCGGTCATCAATGCCAGTGATTGCAATATGCTTTCAAGCTCACCCGTTATTGTTCGATTCACGAGCTCGTCAATTTTTTCTTCAAACCATAGGCTCCCAGGAAAGATCCCACATCCGTCAGCATGGCTCCACGTCCGGAAGTCGTTGATGTGTTTCCTCTGCGTAGGTTCTAGGGAAGCTCTGACCCCATGTTTTAAATAACCGCATTCTTACTAGAGACGGGTAATAACAGAGACACATCGTTTCAACACTGAAATGTAGGACAAAGTCATCATTGGCGGTAATGTGCAGTGCTCCCCTCGCCGTAGCTCACAGGAGCGGGTCGCCTCAGCTGTGCCAGGAGGGTCATCATCTCCCAGTATAGTTGCACGCGGAAATCAATGTTTGCAAGCTATTGAAGTACACACATTGCCATCATATCTGTCGCCTACCGCACCAATCACGAGTTGGACTTACGTTCGAGCATTGAAGGCTCCTGTAACAGGTTTCTCGGCATGCGCAGGATTTGTTTCCCGTGTGGACACTACCACGAGGGTTCTTAGCGCGATCATCAACCTGCTTTATTCATCTTTTCTTACGAAATTCTGCCATTGACAGTCGCACTCCCCTCATGTTTTAAATTCTGGTATCCTGAGCTACTGTACATGTACTTGTGTTTTCAAAACTCAGAGTTATCTATCGCGTAAATCAATAGTTACATTCCAAAGGTGCATCTCTCACCGTACACCCCTGGCATCTACCTTCCTGTCTAGTCCCTTTGATAAGTGAAAGGACGTGACAAGTCGTCGATATCATGACGATGGCAAAAGTGAGACCGACGCTATCCCGTGCCATGCAAGGGCACACTAACTTGATGAGCGCGGTTCGGTTTTTCAATCACGGTCTTTCAGAGGAGAAATGTGGGCCCCACAAAGAGGATCATTGGTATTATAACTATTCGAGAAGTACTCTGGATACAAGGTTAAGGTGAAGTTCATGTAGGGGGAACAGATGAGATAGAGGTCACCTGAGACGTCGAAAACAGGCATATGGTATTTGAACCAGGCTCTGTGCGGTCGGTATGATTCTCCTCCATTGGAAAGAGTCCCACCAATGAGTCGAGTGATCTTACATGGTATGTGAAGACAGGCGCAGTCGTAACCCTCGATCCATACTTGACGACCTTGTTGAGCGCTTGAGCGGCAAACCCAGGTCATCTTGAATTAGCCTCCAGTACTACATAAATATTTAGGTTCGGGTTCGGGCTGTTTGGCACATTGTTAACACGGTGCATCTCGAAGCTCACCAAAAATTGTGACAGCTGCTGTGGAACCGAGGGGTGCGCAACCAGTGTTCCAGTCACATGAGCGATGGGTCCATCCTTGATAAAGACGAGTCTGTGAGCCAATGAATGGATGTAGGTAATAAGGGAAACTCACCTGTATAATTCAGGGTATAGACACAGTCCAACATGAGATGAATCATATGATATGCAACCCAAATACTGGAAGCACAGCATATCAAGACACATACGTGTGCACCTCCGTTAGTCACGTTCCAGCACTCACAACCACGCATCTGCTAGTGTTGTCTCGCGTATACCACGATAGCTCATCCTGATGTCAGCAGTAGCCACTGGACCGGTGAATTCTTGCTGGCGAACACAGCATGGGCTAGAAAAACATGAATGTCTGTGAGAAACCATGTTGACTGTCGAAGCTCGGGGTGTCTGCGTAAACTCGGAGTATGCGCAGGGCTGAAACATGATTTATCATGCTAGGGTGATTTGAATTCCGTGCTGGTGATTGGGGATCGTAGTTTATGAACATAAAGGGGCCGAAATGCTGTATGAGCATGTGAACACGATTAGCACCGCCTCATGAAATTCAGGACTGCTGGACATAAAACCTCAACTACTTCCCAGCTTGACCAAATAGTGAGTGTTGATCGAATTCTGCGCTCCGTATACTGAACCTCTTCAGAGTTGGAGTAACATTCGAGACGTCTTGGTACGGCAACGAGCTATGGGGAGTGAGCTAAAAAATTATCACGTTAGACCAGAAGCTATCACAAGGCAACGTGTCCCAACAACCTGGAAGCACGATTCTGAGGACGCTACTAGCAAACATGTACAGAGTGTCGTCTTCCTGCATGATAGCGTCCACATCGTGGGTGGCTCACAGGACGGCACGATGCAGAAGTGGAACTGCATGGGGAATCCTGTCGGAAAACCATGGAAAGGGAAAGGGGGAAGCATATATGTGGTGGCTCTATCACCGGACGGAAAGACAATTGCGTGCGGGAGGGCAGATGGAAGCGTTCAGCAGTGGAACACAGATGGCAAAATGGAAGGTGCTTGGTGGGGTCATAGCGACTTGGTGCGGTCGCTTTCGTGGTCTCCCAGTGGAAATCGTCTTGCAAGTGGATCCAAAGATGGCAAAATCCTGATTCGAAACCCACAAAGTGGAGAGGTAGAGGTGGGCCCGATTGAGACGAATCAGCGCGAGGTGCAGAGCCTTGCATATTCATCTTCTGGCGACAGAATTGCATCAGGCGGGCGGAACTTTACAATTTGCATATGGGACAGCACGACCGGCGAGCTTGTTGTTGGTCCGATCAAAACCCTGGGTGATCAAGTGACATCGGTCGTGTGGTCGTCGGACAGCACTAAACTCTATTCCGCTTCCGACTTCTTTGCACGTGTTTTCAACAGCAGTTCGGGCGCACGGGCCAGGTGAAATTGACGCGGTCCTGCCGCGCCTGACGCGGCCGTGACGCGCCTGTGACGCGGCATTATTGACGCGGCACTGTCACAAATTACCTGGTATAAATGAAACTTATTTGAACTTACAGGTACCGCGCCAATGGGAAAGCAAACGAGGCCATCTATTCAAAGCTATCAGTGATTACAGACAATCTAAATGAGGCGCCGTAGTTGATCGTATCGAGTATGTACGGTTCGAAGATCTGATGGTGCGTAGTAGAGGATGAAGGCAGCTGTCCTAGTTGGTTTCGATGACTAAGTCATTGTAGTTGTAGTTACGGCTTCTACCTATACCTATTCAACTTCCGACTAACTTAGGGCTCAACGCAGTGAGTGGTTGTATTTGTTTAGAACTCCGCTACGGCAGCGCTCGGCTGGCTGTCACCAGCGTGACTTTGACGGCTTTCAATGAACTTCACCATTTCTTAATAAAAATTGATCGTTCAACCTCACAATGACAGGTGCATGATAGAATCATTGACTCAAGTTCTGAATTGTGTGTGGAAGTAAGAATTGAGTGAGATATTTAGGTCGTGACGACTTCTGGGGGTGACGATTCCACGGTGAGGCATAGTAGATCGATAATTGCTTTCCCAAGGTGCAGCCCTCATCGGACACCCTCTAACATCGACCTTCCTGTCCAGTCTCTTTGACACGTGAAAAGACGTGACAAGTTGTCGTCGACATCACCATAAAGACGAATCTCGCGGCGAAAGTGAGACCGACACCATCCCGTGCCATGCGAGGGAATACTAACTCGATAAACGCGGGTCGGTTGTTCAATCACGGTCGTTTAGAAGAGAAATGTGGGCCTCACAAAAAGGATCATTGGTGTGATAACCATTCGACTCGGGATGACAGGTTCAGGTGAAGTTCATGTAGGGGAACAGATGAGATAGTGACCATCTGGGCGTCGAGAATAAGCA
Source organism: Suillus brevipes Sb2 (assembly GCA_011800875.2). NCBI lineage: Eukaryota > Fungi > Basidiomycota > Agaricomycetes > Boletales > Suillaceae > Suillus > Suillus brevipes. The sequence goes on along the minus strand of JRHT02000061.1, from coordinate 184,618 downwards.
TATGGCATTCGAACCAGGCTCTGTACGGTCGGTATGATTTCGGTATGATTCTACTCCGGTGGCAAGAGTCCTACCAACGAGTCGAGTGATCTTACATGGTATGCAAAGATAGGCGCAGTCGTAACCCTCTATTCAGACTTGACGACCTTGTTGAGCGCTTGAGCGGCAAACGTTCAAACCCAGACCGTCTAAAATTAGCCTCCGGTTCTGCATAAATATCTGGGTTCGGGCTGTTTAACGTGGTGCCTCTTGAAGCGCACCATAATTGTGACAGCTGCTGTGAAACTGAGGGGCGTAACCAGTGTTCCAGTCACACTGTGAGTGACAGGCTCAAGTACTCTGGATTGAGGCAGATACACGCGCACCTTCTCTCCCCCTCCAGACGAGAAACCAGTGAGTGTTAGAGAACTTTTGGGTTGCGTCCTTAGTTACAACCCGCTTCAGAGCCCATTTGATACAGACGCCAATAACAAGCTATGGGGGGAGATGTAGCTGAGACTCGGAGAGATTACAAAAAATCCCCACGAGCCGCTACTAAGGGTGCCGATGATGTACGGAGTGTTGTCTTCCTGCAAGATAGCATCCACATCGTGGGTGGTTTAGAGGACGGCAAGATGCGGAAGTGGGACCGCAAGGGAAAACCTATCGGCAAACCATGGAAAAGAAGAGGGGGAAGCATATATGTAGTGGCTCTATCACCGGACGGCAAGATGATTGCGTGCGGAAGGTCAGATGGAAGCGTTCAGCGATGGGACACAGATGGCAAGATGGAAGGTGCTTGGAGTGGTCATTGGGATTGGGTGCGGTCGCTCTCATGGTCTCCCAGCGGAGGTCATATTGCTAGTGGATCTGACGATGGAACAATTCTCCTTCGAAAAGCAGAAAGTGGAGCAGTGGAAGTTGGACCGATCGAGACAAACCAAGAGTGGGTATCTGCTCTCGCATATTCGCCTTCGGGGGACAGAATTGCGTCAGGCGGGAGCGATTTTACAATTCGCATCTGGTATACCATGACCGGTCGGCTTGCTGTCGGTTCTATCCGAGGGCTGGGTGACGAGGTGACGTCGGTGGTGTGGTCGTCAGACAGCACCAAACTTTACTCCGCGTCCGACAAATTCGCACGCGTTTTTGACAGCACCTCGGGCAATCTACTCCATCATTTCGAGCACAATGATACGCTATATTCCATCGCACTTTCACCCCAAAATAATGTGCTAGCGTGTGTGGGCATGCACGGTGTTGCGCAGCTATGGGATACAGAGTCCCTTCAGCCACTCGGCCAGTCATTTAGCCGTGAACACGAAAATTTGTATTGTGTGACTTTCTCTCCGAACGGGAGATACGTAGCATGTGGCTCCCAGCACTCGGAACTCACTGTCCGGACCGTTGACATCATAGCTTCACAACAAGCAACTCAAACCGATCCACAGCAGGAAACACGCCCCGAATCCCCAACATCCTCTTGCCTCGACGTGAGTGCCCACACTTGACTACATGTCTCGCTTTGCTCATAAGTCCATCACAGGCTGATGCTACAGGGGGCGATGGTATCATCGAGGAGGCGCCTGATGACCCATACAACAATTTCTTTCCAGTATACATGGTGTTTTTCATGTAATGGGACTAGTACTGACAATCATCATTTGTAGTCTTCTCTTCCTGCCGCGACATCCAGTCTTCCCCAGTCTCCCAATCTTTCTTCCACTCGACGTTTCTGGAATACGATCTCTCGTAATCACAAGCCGGACAGCACTGAGCCAACACCATTGCAAGAACGCCCCAAGCGCAAGTTCTTGGCGCGCCTCGCTCGCTCAAACTCATACTCCAAGCCTTCGACCACCACATCCGACCAATCAATACCAGAAGGGGAGCTCCGCGCTAGGGAGGAAGCTGAGCAAATTGACCAGGATCCTGATGTAAGTCTTTTCTCTGCTCTCGTTGACTATCACCTTACCACGATGGGACTGCAAATAATCAGCTCGGCGCCTTGAAACCAGAGAAGAGTGAACAGGACCAACGAGAAGGATCTCTTACTGATGTGCAGCGCACTTCAAAACTTGAGAGTAAAGAAAATCGAAACATTTGGAGACGGTTCATGGGTGCTCGAGGGAAGGATCCCACATCCGTTAACATAGCTCCAGCAATGAAGCGTCCCGAGGTCGTTGATGTACATGCCGTGCGCGGGTTCCAGGTAAGCTTCGGTTATATGTTATAAACATTTGCATTTTCACCAACGATGGAAATCACAGAGACTGGTCGTAATGACACCAAGGCGCGGAAAAAAGTCATCGGCGGTAACGTGTGGGGTCCCCCTCACTGCAGTTCACACAGGCAACTCGTCACAGCCGGGTCAGGGTCCGTCCTCCCAAGCTGGTTCTGGACAGGCTGGTACATTGTTGCAAGCCTCGTCGGGACAAGGAGGGCCACCATCGACTATGCATGGAACTCATTATGTGCAAGTTGTTGGAGGTCTATCATCGCACGCTTCCGGGCCATCACATTTTGTCACCACCAATTACCACACCACTCACGACTCAGATTCACGCTCGAGCATTGAAGGTTCCTGCAACAGGTTCCTCGACAAGATATGCTTCCCGCGTGGACACTACCACTAGAATTCTTAGCGCGAGTATTAAACATGCTTTCTGCGTCTTTTCTCGTTGACTTTGTGTTTATCTTTCTACTGACAGTTACACTCCTGCTTCGTTTACTACATTCTTTCATGTTCTCGCATGTTCAAACTGGTGTACTTATTCTTTCCACACACGGGTTATTCATCACATACATGTTCCATAGCTGGGTTGTTGGAGTTGTACAGTAGTGGGGTGCTCGTCATGGAACGGGCGGTATTTTGTATGATAAATTTCCTGTTGCTCGTGGTGTTAGACTTTACGATAAATTTATCAGTCCAGTTCGTTGCAATCAGTCATGAAGATGATTGATGGAGACCTCTCTGTCGTCAGGTCTCTTAAACAACAACGATACGTGGTTAACGTTATAGGGGAGCTCATCATGATCATGTACTCACGATCACCTTTGATTCAGTCAAACACGAGATGAACATTCTTCAGCACATTGAACACTAGTAGCACGATGTACTTCTTTTGCATGCGAAATATCCCTTGCGTATCTCTGTCTCTCGTCCCTCCACCTGATACTATGATAGCTCAATCAACTGACTCGTCAGCAAGTACTGCAATGTGCTGTGTTGTCTTCTTGGCGGGAGCAGTGCTTTAGAGTTCGGAGTACACACGAACATGTAGACTTCGAAGTAACTTCACTACAAAGAAGTCGTATGTTTGACCACTACGATAGTGTGCATTGCGAATATAATTGCTAGTATGCTAAGCATCGGGAACGGACGGATGATCGTTCGAAGACCGATGATATGATCATAGACTCATTGTTCGCAGCCGAATGCTGTACTAAGTATCGCCATCATGTTGACCCTGTGGAATGGATAAGCACCGCCTTATCATGACAGGCATCAGTGCATCCAAAACATGAACCACCCACTCACCTAGTCAACTTGCCGCCCGGTGGAAGACAGTAAACAGCCCGGTGAGAAATGATTTGAACTGTTGCACAATTGATCACGAACCGTGTCAGAGCAAGATTGATTCTCATACTCGAGCAACCTTATGGGTGATTTACAAGCTATGGCTGCTACATTTGCCCACAGCAAAGCTTCAACTCCCAAGTGCGACTTTAAGGGTCACGAGGGTACTATACGAAGTCTCGTCTTCTTGCACGACAATGTCCACATTGTGAGCGGCTCGCTGGACCGCACGATGCGGAAGTGGAATTGCGATACAGGGCGTCTTGTCGGAAAACCATGGAAAGGTCAGGGCGGAGACGTAACTGCACTGGCATTGTCACCGGACGGGAAGACGATTGCGTGCGGGAGGGTGAATGGGAGCGTCCAGCAGTGGACTACCAATGGAAAGATGATTAGTGATTGGGTGGGTCATAGCGAGGCGGTGCGGTCGGTGTCATGGTCTCCAAACGGACAGAATATTGCCAGCGGGTCCGGTGATGGAACGATCCTCATTCGAAAAGCAGGAAGTGGAGAAGTAGAGCTCGGGGTTGGTCTGATTGAGACTTGGACGCAGCAGGACTGGTGGGATGAGGATCGTGGCAACTCGGAGGTGTGGAGTCTTTCGTATTCACCCTCGGGTGACAAAATTGCATCAGGCTGGAGCAACTTTACGATTTCCATCTGGAACGCGACAACCGGCGAGCGTATTGTTGGCCCTATCAGAGACCTGGGGAACATTGTAACTTCGTTGGTGTGGTCGTCAGATAGCAGCAAACTCTATTCCGCCTCCGACACATTCGCACGTGTTTTTGACACCATCACAGGCGAACAACTCCATTGCTATACGCACGACGATGACCTATATTCAGTGGCGCTTTCACCTAAAAACAATGTCTTGGTTTGCGTGGGTTGGGTTGGTATTGCACAGCTATGGGACACGGAATCCCACCACCCACTTGGCCAATCACATCGCCTGGATCGGAAAACTATTCGTTGTGTGTCATTCTCACACGACGGGAGATACCTAGCATATGGCGGATATGATGGGAAACTCACTTTATGGATGGTCAAAGACATAGCTCCTGAGCTTGTGCACGAGAAGACTGAATTTGACTCCCCATCTTCATCTCGCCTTGATGTCAGTGCTTACGTTTTGACTGTCTGCCTCGCCTTGCTCATATGAACATACAGGCTGATGCTGCAAAGTCACTAGGTGGTGGTGGCAGCATCGAAGAGGTAGTACAAATTCAGAGACGAGACACACAGGAAACTCGACCCGGGTCATCATCATCATCTTTCCTTAATGTCAGAACTCTTGCGTTTGGCTACCTGTATTGTCTTGCTCACATCTTGGTCATAGGTTGATGCTACGGGGGGTGATGGTATTGAAGGGATGCATGATGACCCATATAACAATTTCTTCCAGGTTCGCTGTGTTTTTTCTGCGAAGTGCCCAGTACTAACGGCAATCGACAATTATTTGTAGTCGTCCCGAATATCTCTTCCTGCCATGACATCGGGTCCCCCTCAGCCTCCCTTAGTTCGACATTTCTGGAATATGATATCACGGCACCGTTCGCCGACAGATGAGTCTGTTCCACGAGAGCGGCCCAAGCATGGTTTTTTCACTCGTCGTACTCGCTCAAAGTCGCCCCTGGGGCCCGCATCAACCACACCTACCCAACCTACACTACAAGGGAACGTCCCAGCAAGAGAAGACGATGATAATGTAAGTCCGTTGTCAGTTTTCGCGCTGTTACTTCAACATGATGGACTCTCACGCAGAGCCCACCGAAGAAAAGTCCTGCGCTACCTGCCAAGCTCAACAGCGAAGAGAGCCGAAACATTTGGGGACGGCTAATGGGTGCTCGAGGGCAGGAGTTCGCACCTGATAAAACAGCTCCAGCAATGAAGCATCCCGAGGTCGTTGATGTACATGCCGTGCGCGGGTTCCAGGTAAGCTTTAGTTATGTGTTGTAAACAATTGCATTCTCATCAACGATGGAAATCATAGAGATTGGTCGTAATGACACCAAGACGCAGGAAAAATTCGTTGGTGGTAACGTGCGGTGCCCCACTCGCTGGATCTCGCATGAGTGGCACGCCGCAGCCGTCGAGTTCATCCTCCCCGGCCGGTACATTGTTGCAAACCTCGTCAGGACAAGGAAGGCCATCATCACCGGCCATTCATGGAACCTATTATGTGCAAGTTGTTGGAGGTTCATCATCACACACTTCCAGGCCATCGCATTTTATCACAACTGATCACACCAATCACGACTCGGATTCACTTTCGAGCATTGAAGGCTCCTGCAACAGGTTCCTCGACAGGATATGTTTTCCTTGTGGGCATTACCACTAGGCTTGTTACTGCGAGCATGTCGGCTAGGTTTCTTTCTGGGTTTGACAGCGTCTCTTCAACTTCTCTTGCGAATTTTTATATCGTATGTTCTCATATGTTCAGCGTCTGGATGTTCTTGACACTCGAGTTATCTATGACATACTTCGACTTAAAGTCGACGTGTAACGACATTATGACTGTAATTTCACAGTACAATGAGGCAGCAAATGATGAGTACTGACACTAGATCCAGGCCGCAGCCATACTAGAAGACGAATTCGCAAGTCAAATTAATGTTTTTGTCATTGATAACCACCATGGGATGCGTTGTATGAACACCGTATTACCACCTGACAACGGAGGGCTGATGGAAACGTTCAGCAATGGGATACACAGATGGCAAGATGGAAGGTGCTTGAAGGGGTCATAGTGATTGGGTGCGGTCATTCTTGCGGTCTCCCAGTGGATGACATGTTGCCAGCGGATCTGATAAGGGAGCAATTCCTGTTCGAAAAGCAGAAAGTGGAGCAAAAGAGGTTGGAGGCCCATAATGCGCAAGTTGTTGGAGACTAACGTTCCCTGTTCGTCCGCATCCGCCACGCTCCAGCGGCCTCCGGTGGAGTATCAATCAATCAAGATGGGCGGCGGTAACGGTAAGTCGTAATCAAGCTTAGCCATCCTCGGGATTGTTGAATGACCGGAAGTCCGGATAGATGACTCGGTTTAGCGCTGCCTGATGGGACTCATGCCCCTTGCCTATATCTATTACGAAGATCTAGTATTCGTCCTCAATGTTTTCTAAGGCCAGCAAAACGTGGTGAGCACTGATGAACTGCTGCCCCTAAAATTAATCACTAAACGCACCAGGTCAGATTACTACCCTAGGCAACAAACTATGGCTGCTAGATTCTTTGCCCGGTGGATCCACAATGAAGCTTTAACCCCGGTTCGATGGGAAGAACCAGTTCTGAAGCATGAATTCAAGGGACATGAGGCCATCAAAGATTTCTTCTTTTTGCATGACAACATTCATATCATAAGTGGTTCTACGAATGGCACGATGCGCAAGTGGAATTGTGCCACAGGACTTCTGGTTGGAACACCATGGAAAGGCAAGGGTGGACACATACGTGCATTGGCACTTTCACCGGACGGGAAGACAATTGCATGCGGGAGGGAAGACGGAAGCGTTCAGCAGTGGAATACTGACGGAGAGATGATTAAAAGCGCTTGGGTGGGTCATAGCAATAGAGTGCAGTCGCTCGCATGGTCTCCCAGCGGAAGCCATATTGCCAGTGGGTCCTATGATGGACAATTCATCATTCGGAAAGCAGACAGTGGAGAAATCGAGGTTGGCCCGGTCAGGACGAAGCAAGGCTCGGTGTGGAGTCTTGCGTTTTCACCTACGGGAGACAAGATCGCATCCGGAGGGGATAACAAAACAGTTTGCATCTGGAACACGAAGACCGGAAAGCTTGATGTCGGCCCAATTGAAGCTCTGGGTGACACTGTGACATCACTAGTATGGTCATCGGATGGCACTAGACTATATTGCGCATCTGACGCATCCGCACGTATTTTCGACAGCAAGTCAGGCATAGTCCTCAATCGCTTCAGGAACGACGATGTCTTGTATTCTGTCGCCCTGTCGCCCAACAGTAATGTCCTAGCGTGCGTGGGCAGTCAAGGTATTGCCCAGCTATGGAACATGGAGTCTCATCAGTCACTCAGCCTGCAACTTCCCCAGGAGGATCACACATTGCTTAGCTGCGTGTCATTCTCTTTAGACGGGAGGTACCTGGCATATGGCGGAAACAGCGGGAATCTCACTCTCTGGATGTTCAGAGACAGAGTTCCTCAGCTTGCAGTACCAATACCTATACATGAACAAAGTCAGAACCGTCAAGCCACACCGCACGAAACTCAACCTAAACCACAGCACGAAATTCGACCACCATCGCCATCGTCCTCTTTCCTCGACGTCAGTACTCTCATGTTTAACTGTCTGTTCCTCGCTCACATCGCTGTTGCAGGCTGATGCTACGGGAGGTGACGGGATTATTGAGGAGGGGCATGATGACCCATATCATAATTTTTTCGAAGTAGAACTCGTGTTTTTGGTGAAAAGGGTTCTGGTGCTGACGGTATTTACTTTAGTCTTCCAAATCTTCACTTCCAGCTGGTTCCCTTCAGCATCCCAACCCTTCCTCAGCTCAACGCTTTTGGAACATTGTTTCTCGACGTCACCTACCGTCCACGCCATCACGAAAGCGAAAGATCTTCGCTCGTCGTGCTCACTCGAAGCTGTCCCCACAGCCCGCAACAACAACACCTACCGAAACAACACCAGAAGAGAACATCCGAATTGGAAAAGATGATGGAGGCGTAAAAGATGATGAAGTTAGTCTTGTTTCGTCTCTCATACCATCTCGTCTCAACATGATGGCTGTCAGCGTAATCCTTCAAGTGATCCATTTGGCGCCAGGAAGGATAAAGGCAAACAATCGAACGAACCTATCGCTGACCTGAAGAACCTACCGCTGAATGACTCCTCCCCCTACCAAGCTCGATGGTGACGATCATCCCCTCTGGAAACGGCTAATGCACGGTCGAGGGAAGGATCCCATTGATGCCAAAACCGCTCCAGCAAAGAAACGTCCTGAGGTAGTTGATATACATGCTGTGCGGGGGTTTCAGGCAAGCTTCAGTTCGACCTTCTACATATTACGATTCTTACAAGAGATGGAACTAACAGAGATATGTCGTCATGAAGCGCACACAAAAGACAAAGTCATTTGTAGAAACGTGCAGTGTCGCTCCTTCTGTGGCACCCACAAGCGGTTCGTCTCAGATGGGACTGCTATCATCACAAGTGGCCTCCTTGCAGGCAGGGCCGTCATTACCATTTCCAGCTATGGTCAGAGACGGAGTTCAATACTCGCAAGCCACTGGAGGTCTGTTATCGCACGCGTCCCCATCTCACCTTGTCACCGCTTACCACACCAATCACAACTCGGATTCACGTTCGAGTATCGAAGGCTCTTGCAACAGGTTCCTCGACAAGATATGCTTCCCCCGAGGACACTATCGCTAGGCTTATTGCGAGCACGTCGGCTAGATTTCTCTGGGTTTGACAGCCTCTCTTAGTCTTCTCTTGCGAATTTTATTGACAATTACACCACCGCTTTATCACATTGTATGAGCACCGTGGTACCGCCTGACAGTGGGTTGGAGTCTTTAAGAAGATATGCAAATCGGTCACTGCATTCCACAGGAAAGGCCCTGTCGAGGCTACAACTGTCGGACCGTGCAATAACATTATTGCAACTTGCGACCACGTATTTATTGCTTGAAAGAAACTTGATGACAGTGTGTCTATCATTCGTATCGACGACCGACTGCAACGCAACACACTAGTTATACTCGCACGACGGAGCTACTTGCCTGTTCGTCGAGTCCGTAATGGGCTTCTCATCCAAGAATAGGCTGATCGCCCACCATAAAGCTAAAATAGAAGTAAGCTGCCCTCTCAACTGAAAACTCACCATTCGCGTGGGATTGCCGAACAGGTTGCCTCAGAATTCGAGCATCATGATTCCAAATTAGCTTCCTTATGTTTCAGACTCGTTTCCACGAACAACGGTTCGCTGGGTTAATGAGATCACAACCATAAGAATAGGAATCTGTCTGGGAGAGAGATGCCCTCGCACCTCGAAATGGTGCTTAGTTGTTGTGATCCGCTTGCGAGAATATCGAGGTATGTGGGCTGTCCACCACTCCGAGTCGGACTAGGGGAGTCGCATCCGAATATCCAATTTCGTACAAATTCTGAGGTATCTCGGTTGGTTCTCTCGCAACGAAGACTCGGGTCTCGAGGGAGTACCGGGTCCAAGGAGCCTTTTTGATCAATAGCGGGACCCTGGTGAGTGGCTTGGACGGCTTTTGGAAAGTGACAGAACAGACCTTTCATTGTTTGTTGACTGGGCTTCATCATCGATCAACTGTGTTCAAGTCGATTAACAAACTCGTCACTTGCTAAGTACCGTTCTTTGTCAATAGAATACTATAAACTGCTTATGAATTCGAAATGTGTTTAGCAGTTGAATCACCCACCATGATAACACTGAGATGGTGGTACTTACCGTCTCATTTTGAATGGTCATATGTGAACTTCAGAGTTCGGGTCTGTGTCAGTACACGTTGCCAGTCCCGGAATGGTGGTGGCTTCAAGTTATCTAGAGAACGTCCGAGCAGGAGCTTGTTTCAACTTGAAGACCAAGGAACGTACGTGAGGCAGTGTTATTGATAGATTGACGGGTAACGTGACTGGGAAGTTAACGACGCGTTATTTACTAATGTTTGGGTAGTGTTCGAGTGTGATATGTATGTGAGATTGTGATTTGTATAAGCTGTTCCACCAATTTTCTTGTTACTGACATTGTTGGCTTTGACTCTGCTCATTACAGCAGGCGGCGACGAGGAGCGTCTCATTCTAACTTCTTCTGATTCTCGTTCACGTCTGCCAGTGTACTTGTATACCACCAATCCCAAGTCTCATTACATACCACAAGCATCTAACTACGAATTCATTAGCATCCAGCAAGAATGACTATGGACGCCCCAGCGCCAGAGGCCAACGACGTCTTCTCCCTCTCAGACCATCTTCTAGCAGAACGTCTTCAGTTCGTTAAAGAGGTGCGCACGGTACTTATCTCTTCTTCCAAACAAGTTAAATGAACGTCAATCAGATCGGCTTCGGAAACTGGGGCAGCGTTTGGCTGTGCCGCCCCAAATCCAATTCCTCATCCGACAAGCACAAGGACGTCGAAGTAGCCGTTAAGCTCGTCCACCGCTCCAAGACCAGCACAACGGCTGCGCGTGTGCGTTCGCTGTAAGTCCGCTTGCCTCGTGGCCCGCCTAACACGCGTTTTTGACATATTTTTATATCTTTGTTCACGCGTAGATGGAACGAGATGAAGATTGTGCGCTCGTTCAAGGCCGACCCGCATCCCTCGATCATCCCATTTCACTCGTTTATCATCACCCCGTCATACGCGCTCATCACAATGTACGTCCTGCTTGACGCGTTTTAACTTCATGGTTTACAACATCACCTTGTGTTGCAGGGCATATCTACTGACCCTCGTCCCTGTCGAGGTATCCGAACCCCGCGCAAAGGAATGGTTTCGCTCACTGTTGAATGGTGTCCACTTCCTCCACGAGCGTGGGGTCGTGCATAACGATATCAAGTACGTCATTAACCCGTTCCGTCCATGCTTTTGTATTACACTTTGCTAACCAAATTTGCACGCGCCACAGACCTGCCAACATCCTGCTCTCCCACAAGAATATACCCGTATTGGTCGATTTCGGGTTCGCAGAGAAGTATGACCTTTCTTCCCCTAAAGCATTCCATAGTAATTTGACGTACGGCACCCCTGAGGTTCGCACTTTCTCCGATCTATTTCTGTGTTAACGTGATATTTAAACTTTGCACGGCGTGCAGTATCTCTCCCCAGAACGTGCTCGTGGCCTTCCCCATGACACCCGGAAGTCTGATATATGGTCACTCGGTGTTACCTTTTTCGAGATATTGGTTGGCCGCACGCCATTTGAGTATGAAGAGGGCGAACAGTTTGCAAGTAAAGCAGACTTGGAGAAATACTGGGGCAGGACAGTGAGTATATTTCTCAGTGTTTCAAGTTTTACATACAGACGATTAATTATGCTCATTACTCAGATGCGCGGCAAATGGGTGGGCGCATACACTATTCCCAGGCCCGCGGAGAAGCTCCTCAAGCGCATGATCGTTCCCAATGCTGATTTGAGGTGTACGGCAAAACAGGCCATGGCTGATGTATATTGGCAGGCTACAGCTGCAATGGCAGTTCCAGACAAGCATGTACATAGTGAGTTGCGTCTCATCCTCGTCAGAACGCGCATACTTATCATTATTACAGAAAAATCTGCCTCTACCGCCGTCCACCCTGCAAAGCAGACGCCGATCCATACACTTTCATCCTCATTCATATCTCCCCCATCGAAAGATACCTCCACTCCAAAAGATGCCGTACCCAAAGACGCGTCTGTTTCGCGGCTTCTTGACATGTCGATCCTCTGGTCCTCCAATTCACGCTCTCCATCCCGCTCCTCAGCGTCCCGCTCGGTCTCTCGCACACCCGAAAAGGAGATCCAGGAGGACACCCGCACTGGCGAGAGGCACCATGCACGATCAAAATCACAACCAAAGCTTCGCTCACCTTACCCTCACGCGGATGGATATCGCCAAGGGCGGAAGTTGTCAACTGTACAAGGATCGCCTGCTGTCAAGGGCGCAAAGAAGCTTGGACCAGCTCCCCTCAGTCCAGTTGGCACTACAAACATGAGTGGTAACATGAGCAGCAGCTCCGGGTTGTACTCGCTCAATTCGCTCACACCGGTCCGGACACCGCTTGGACCGAGGACTTCTTCGAATCTCGCTCTTAGAGATCTGGAAGGCGGAAGAAAGAAGGGCGTGCGGACAGGGAGGGAGAATACGCCACGTACAAAAGAAAACTCGCCACTCGCAGATAGCAAAGAAAATACTCCCCACAACAAAGGAAACGGCACACCCAAAATGAGCGGTCGCAAGCCCCGGTCGCGTTCTCGAGCGGGCGTATTGGCCGACTTGACGGGGTTTGCGAAGAATGTGGATTTGGGTGCGCATGGGCTGCCGAAGGCGAGGGCGAAGGGCACTTTGAGAAGCGTTTCGGACTTGCGAAATATTTCGAGGACGGACGTTAGGAGCGCGTCGAGACCGGACCTTCGTGATACGTCGAAGGCGGACGTTCAAAGCGTATCGCGGATGGACATTAGTATCGGACAGAACACGTCGAGGGCGAGTCTGAACGAGCACCGCACTCCCAATGTTTCTACTGCAGACCTCGCGAACGTATCGACAACCGTCAATGTCAGCGGTATGGCCGATACCACGTCCTCGACCGTGGGCAAAGGCAGTGTGCGTGACCGTATGCGCGAATGGGAGCGCGAACGCGAACGATTGCGAGAGATGGAGAGGCTGACGGAAATGCAGCGCGAAGCTGAGTCCATCATGACGTCAGCCAACGGAAACATTAACGATGATGATGAGACGGAGTTGAGCGATGAGGAAGTGGAATGTGCGATCCAAAGGGAGGAGGCTCAGGAGGCGCGTCGTTCCCCCGTTTCGAGCGGCCAGAAGAGTCCCGTGGAGATGCACGTAAAACATGATGTGAAGACAGAGGAGACGGATAGCGAGATTGATCCGAATATTACGAGCTATCGTGCGGATTTGAGCGCGGAGCATATTGAGATTGCGAAGATAGGGGTGAGGGCGAGCGCGCAGTTGTTGGAGATGAACAAAGGGAGTGTTTCAGTGCTTGGAGTGGACAGGAGCTATTCAGCGTCGACAGCGCCTGGTGAGTGGTTCTTTGCATGCGTCTTTTTCATGGGATATATACTGACTGATGGCGTGCCAGCTGAATGTAATCTTCCAAGTGAGATGCGCCGGGCGAGTGAGTCTGGACTCGTTGGACTCAAACAAAGCGTGAAAGCTTCTATTGGTATGTTCTTCCTTCTCTAATCACCACCCATTTGTTTAATTGTGAACTTTGACGATACAGACAAAGGCGTTCGGATGTACAAGTCCTCGACGCTTGGTCAAATCACGAATGGTCGTACAACACCTGTGTGGTGTGCTTCCCCGGAGCCCATCGAGTTTGAGCAGCGCCGCTCGGGTGAAGCTGGGCGGTTCAGCTATGAGGATATTCGCCCAGAGAACTCCACTGAGAAAGAACGAGAGATAGCTCTTGATCGAATGAACCTCTGGATTCAGAATGTTGAGAGTAAGCGCATTCACTCTTGTTCACGAGGTGCGGGCTCATGCAACTCATTTTCAGGAGTCGTCGAGGAAACGCGCCAGAACTTTGCTTATGCGTCCACCAGCATCACTCCACCTCCTGCGCTTCCACTCTCGCCGCCCATTTCACGTTCTAATTCGCAGGCGCTCAACGCCAATACGTCGCGTTCATCTTCGCGCCTTCCAAGGCGTATGCTTGCCGCGAATGAGATCTTTTGTAATGACCCTAATGCGCCGCTGTCCCCTGGGCGATCGGCACTTGCGGATCAGAGCAACTTGTTGTCGGGGTATAGGTCTCCCGATGACTCTGGTTTCACCCAGCGTGCTGGTGTGCCTACCATTAATGTACCTGCCCAGACTCCCCGACGTCAGCGTCGTGCCACCATCTCGACGCGCTCGCCGAAGGTCGATGAGAACGACATGGATGGGGTGGGCTCGCCTTCAAAGAGAAGGGAGAAGTCGCGGTCCCAGGGAAATTTAGACAGGCATATCAGGCCTGTAGATAAGCTGGAGTTTGATCTTACGAAAGGTGGGTTCTCTGCATGTTGTAATGAGCTCAGTTGCTAATTGTTCTTGAGCAGAAACGATAGCAGCGCCTACGCCCCGGTTGTCTGCCGTACTCGATCGAAATATGTTCATCGCGCCTCCAATCACGCCATGGTCGGGCGATATCGATGGAATTGGGATGCATACACCTCATCCGATCAGACAACGGTCGATTCTGTTTGATGACAGTGATCTCACTGCGTCCCCTTTCCATGTTGAACCTTATCCACCGCGCAAGTCTGGGGAGCAGATGGTCATCAACTCGCCTGACCTCCGTCGTGTGGAAGGCGTCTATGACCGCTTCCTCATGTCTACCACAGGTGTCAAACGCGTCGGCAAGGGATACCAATCCGACAACCTTCAACCTCTTCACACCGTGTCCCCCACGTTGGAGTGTAAATCAACCAACAATCCGCGTAACTTCAAGGTGTTTAATTCTACTCGACGGGCAATGCCTCAGCCGGTTTCTAGTGATGATATGTGGAGTAACTCATCTGTGGATGAGCTTGGTGTCGTGGCCTGCAGTGCAAGCACATCACGCTCGTCGAAGGAGGACAGCAAGAACACCGCAACTACTACGCTCGTTCGCCGTGCGTTCAAGGCGATAGTGCCTGGAAGGACGGTCTCCAGAAGATTGTCTCGCACTATTATTGCCTGATTTTAATGAGTAAATTTTTTATTCGTTTGGTTTTTTCCACTTCCTCGTTTTCCTTTCTCATTCATCAATCGTACTCGCATCACTTACTTGGTTCTAATATTTCGGTGCGCATGGTTGCCGTTCCTCGTGTTATTTCTCTGTTGCTATGTTTGGTCTCATTCTATTCCTCTCTTTTGGAGCATACATACCCCCCTGCTCGTCATCAAGTTTTGGTTGCTTTTATCTATTGCTATTGTCATCATTCGGCCTCTTTCGCATTATCTCCCTCATACTCACGTCATTTACACGATTTTGTCTACGCATCACGCATTTTATCAACGTCCTGGTTATTGCTTTTTATGCTGTCATTTTACGTCTTGCAACGTTATCGCACTTATTTCATGACACTTCGAGGTGCCCTCGAGATGAGTGAATGAATAATGTATAATGTTACATTTGACTTTTAAAGATGGATGTCTGCATGTTCGTGGATCGATCGCGTGATATTTGCAGCCAAACACTTCGATGACATTAGAAAATTCGTTGCAAGACAACACATGTAATGGTCTCTAAAAGTAGCTAGCAAAAACATCATAGGAGTACCATTTCCGTCTCGTCGGCACCCATGAATGAATCGACTTATGCGACGGTCTTCTTCCAGCTTTCCAATCCAAAAATCTGAGGAAGTTGCGCCCATGCCACACCTCGGGCCCGGGATTCCATGTATTGGCGTGAGGGAATACAGCTTTTACACATTCCTATTTTCTCCCAATCAGTGAATTTTTCGAACGTGCACGGCCTTGTGACATCCTGGCGCTGCAAATATTGCAACAAGAGCCTATCATTCTCACAGCCGCAAATCTTGCGACCTATCCCAAAACAATGTTTTGGAAAATTGTATAAAAATGAGTGAGTCGTTTGGCGTTGCATTTTCAGAAGCTGTTCTTTGCCGAGGATGCAAGCGGTTATGTCTGGTAAGGCTAGGACATCTCCACCATTACCCTCGAAAATTGTGCTTGTCGGCAAGCGGGAGCAGTAATAATAAGCGCAAGGAAGCAGCTCCAAGCAGTTGATCTCCCGGGCGAGGTTGATGACCGCAAGGGCATTTCGTTGCGCGGTTGCGCGTTCGTCTTGATGTTTAGGATCATCGAAAGATGCAAGCGTTGTTGGAACGCCACATTTCAGTCGCTGAAGTGCCAAGTCACGCAATCGCGCCATCTCATATTTCGTGCTGAGACGGAGAATGGCACGTAAATAGACGAAATATTGCGCGTTGTCCTCGAAGTATCTATCAGCTCAGCGGGTCAGTTGGAGCCACTCATATTTGAGAATACATATTCATACGATATCTCATATATTGTGAGGAGGAGTTGCCGGAGCTCTTCAGCGTCATCGCCCAGTGTGACCATAGGGCACCCTTTATGGGTTTCCGTGTTTTCTGCCTGACTTTGAAGAAGTAATGTTGCAAAAACAGAAGATTTCTGACTAAGAATCGAACTATGCACGCGGAAGAAATCATCTCCGGCTTTCAAAACCACGCTCCCATCATCGTACCAGAGGTTGTTCAGGTGCCGAGGTGGGGAGTAGGACTCTTCTATATCGTTCGGATGCAAAGTTGGCGAGTAGCCCTCTTCGATGTCAAACAAGTTGAGCTTCTCTAGGACTAAGGCAACGCCACAAAATTCTGGTTTCGGCGGATACGAAGGAGGTCGGCCACCAAGTTGGTAATCTTTGACGCGAAGCTCCTTGACAAGTAAAATATGTGAGCACAAAGCTTGCCATATGACGAGTGGCAGCCACTCACCTCCACCGAGACAACTTCGTCTATAAGGATAGTTTGGAGATAGAGGTATTTATTCCGAGACCCTGGATCGGCTATTGCAATTGCTGTGAAGGAGCGGCCAATGGTGCTGGGGATATCGCCTGTGTTGAGCATTCGGTTATGGTGCACCAGTTGATAGTTACTGACTAAGCGTAGTAATTACGATCGACTAGTCGAGTTTGTACTTGCTTTGTACTCTGTGGCCACTCAAGTCAGTCACTCCGAGTCAGGCTGGTATAGTACGTCAATCACTGGCAAGTACTAACTAACTATACGGTAATACCAATCTACTGCTATTCACAAGATACATCACTCCCACGCCAGTATTTTCACGATCGTCATGCACTTCGAATTCATCAATGCACTGCCAGTGATCCAGTCCTATTCATTGCTTTTTAGTCTCCCTAGCCGGGCTTAATCAAGATAGTCGTCCCTTCGCCACTGTCACTATATTTTCCATGACACTTCAAGGTGTGGTTCATACTATGCCGAACTCCTCGGAGCTATGTGCGAGCCCCAACCTAATTAAATGTTACATAGTACGTACTCCAAGTACATTTGCGACCATAGCGTCGTACTAACTATTCAATGGGGTATAGTCACACTCGTCGTATCTGCTTCGCTTCACGACCCATCAACTTGTAAAATTTCTGAGGGGGCTGTTATTGGCCTCCTGTCCTGGTCTACCACAGCATGTGTAGACGTAAGTGGCGTACACGCGTGATTGTCGCACGGGAGGTCGTCCCAGTACTTGGAAAAGCGGGATGGCCCGCAATACGGCCTTTCTCGCAATCCCACCTGGTATGAACACGCGAACTAAGACAACTGGTTCGTTTGTCCTGGCAACATGTTGTCTCAGGCGTTTCCAATTGTCATTCGCGTAGTGTTCGCATCGACACAACAGCTTGAATGGACTTGGGTTAATACCTCTGGAGTCGAAAGTGATGTTTGGTTCTCCGTGAGTGAGGTCTAACTCTATGACATTGACGTTGAGCCCATGATTAGCGATACGCGCCCTGTGTTTCTTCAGCTCATCTTCTATAACGCAGTCGAGGAATTTGAGGTCGCGATTTGATATGCCATTCATCTCTCCAACTGTAAGATCATGCTAAGTTAATGCAGACATGGAACAAACACAGTAGGACGCTCACGAGACCACGCAGAACGTTCTTGAACTCTGGTACAGTATGCTTTGTGTTTTCCTCTCCTCCAATCATACCGCTGACACGATTTGCTGCAGTAATACGTGTGGAGACATCCCCCGCATCGCTTGAGCGTACCTGTCGACGCTGTTTTTCGACACTGTTTGTGCGTCAACTTGGCGCCAAAAATATATAGATGATCTGACATACATTATCATTGTGGCATGTTTGTACATGAACTTTTTCAGGACCATCGTAGTTGAGTAATTTTCGCCGTTCGGTCGTTTCTTGCAAACATACCCAGCCCGCATATAATTTTCCATGTTTATCCAGCTGCTTGTCTATTCCAAGGTCCATTATTTCATCCACTGCTTTTGCTATGGGCAGCAGCAATGAGCGGTAGACGGTGTATGCTGGGATGATCATGTGAAGTATGTCGGAGAGTGCATCACGAGCTTTGTCGTTGTCCATGAATGGTATGTACCGTTCGGATTTGAGCAATCCCTTGATTAGATCTGACCGAATGGCTTCTAACATCCATGGATTCCCATCATTTTCTTGCATACGAGTCCGCAGAAATAGCGACGCGTTGGAGATGCACCTCGCGGCATATGTGAGGTTTGCTCGATCAAAAGACCGTTCGACGATGAGGTGGATAACCTCCGTGATTTTTACTATGGCTCCTAGGCTTAATAATACCAAGCGCATGTCATCGCGGAATGACAGTGCTGTAACGATATGCACGTCCCATGCTATACACTCTGGATCCAGGTCCTGCCGTCCCATTTCTTGCGACAAATGCATAAGCGCAATTCTCGACGCGATGTCTGGCCGTCCGTCGAAAGGAATCAAAGCCTTTTCCCAGTCGATCGGTGACTTCGTTTCGTGCGAGATTAAGAAGCAAGAGTTGAGGACAACAGATTCACGATACGCATTGAATTGCCCTGTGTAGGATGAGAATCGGGCATCCGTGGTTTCAAGGTTGAAGAGGGAAAATATCAAGGGCATTATTTTGGTATCAGCGACCACCTTCTTCGACCAACCACACAACATCCTATCGCGGGTCAACGCCAAAAAGGTCACGATGGCGGTCTTGCAATCCCGGCGGGTGCTGATGGCAAATGACTCTGCTTGGATGATTTCGTCATAAATATATAGGATCCACCGGCGAATATCACCCCAGTGGCTCAATAGGTCTGCGATGAGGCCACTCGCCATCTTATCGTCTGATATCCAGATAAAAAACGTGGAGCCGATAAAAGTGAGGGCAGCACATGAGGCTTCTACACCATAGACTGATGGACCCTCGCCGTATGGAATGCGCACAGCGTCAAGAAAAATGTAAGCGACTTTAATCATGCGCTCATATTGGCTCGGGAGGCAAGCATGATCTGACGCAAGGATTGCTAGCTGGGCGATTGCCTGAACGGATCCATGTGTCGCATTTGCAATAATATTCTTGCATGGCCGGCGTAAGATATCGACAGAGTGACTGCGCATGCGGTGTAGTGGCTCACCTCGAATTTTACCTCGCTGATGCGCGTGGCGAAAGGCATGTCAGCTGGCAGATGCATGATACCGTTTCGATAAGTAATCTCTAACAAGTGCTGCCAGTGTGAGTAATACTTTAAGCCGCGGAGTTCATCAATACGTAAGCAAGGCATCACATACACACGTGATGAACGCGACCAATTAATCGTGCTCGCGGAAGGAGATGCCGTTTGGCTCTTGTCCACCAACCAAAATTTCACCATGATGCTAGACTCTCAGTCGATACCAGGAGATAGCAGTGAAGAAGAATTTGAATGGGAGGAGGTTGATGTTCCTCTGCAAATTCATGAAACCAACCCAGAGTTAGAGCTTCAGTTGGAAGGACCGGCGCCACGCGCGAACATTGAAATCACCCTATACTCTGGGAAGAAGAAAGATGATTCTAAGTTGCTTTGTATTCTTCAAACATGACTTCGTATGTGCTGACATCCGACCATCCAGGAAGGCAGCTGCGGCAGCAGCACGAGCCGAACGCATCTTGAGGACTGGAACCCACAAGGTCCACACAGTTTGCCTTCTTGCCAATGCAAGAGCGAGGAATAAGTGGCTGAACGATGAGCTTCTTCACGTAAGTGGCTTGTCTCTCCAAATGATTCGACCGTCAATACTGTGACATTTCAGGCTCGATTGCTCTCCTTAACACCACTTCATCTTCATAATGGTTTTGCTCTAATACACAAATCTCGTGTACCCGACCAGAATAAGCGAGGCCGATTATTTGAGGCCACCATTACTCGTTTGGTAGAATGGTGGACGGGCACATTTTTCGATGTTCTTCCTACAGGACACATCAAGAACAGGACTTTCGACGAGAACGAGCGTGATCTTGCCCTACGCGGAAACGCAATTTTTGAAGACGAGGAAAGCGACGACGGGGAACGTATTCGAAGTCCAAATAGTCTTATGAAACACGCCTTGATGCAAAGTGGTTCTCGTGATACAAGTGCACAATTGTTCACTGCGTTATGTCGAGCATTGGACATCCCTGCTAGATTGGTTGTTAGTCTTCAGAGCATTCCATGGCAGTCTAGTGTCGGAAAATCCAAGTCCAAAACCGCCGACAAAGATCGTGGACAGAAGGGGAAGCAGAGAGCCAGAGACACTGATGTTTTATCGCAAGACAGCGACTTCGAAGGAGCGAAAGAAATCAACTCCCAGTCACCAGCAGAAGCACTAGGCGACTTATCCCCAGGGGAAGCTTCGGCTCAAGCCAAAGGCAAAGGGAAGGCGCGGCCGGTCATCAAGCTCAGGAAACCTAAGCACTACTACTCCGAAAATCGACCGAGTGCCAGAGGTATGTTAAATATTTCAATCTTCAACACTTCAGAAGTCATGCTTGTGTTTGGATAGCTACCCTTGACCCTACAAACACTCCTCCTGTGTTCTGGACAGAAGTTTTTTCGCGCGCAGATGGCCGGTGGCTCCCCGTCGATCCAATTCGTGGTTTCGTCAACAAACGCCATGTGTTTGACCCTTCCGCTGAGAACACATTCAGGACTGGAGCACCACAAGAGAATCGCATGACTTACGTAGTTGCCCTAGAAGAGGATGGTTTCGGTCGTGACGTGACTGCACGATATGCCAAAGACTACACTGCCAAAGTGGCGAAGGTGCAAGGAGTTGGGATAGGCAGACGAAAAGAGTGGTGGGATAGTATCGTGCAGTTAGTGACCAGACCCTATCGATTGGTGTGTCATGTCTTCTATGCTTGAAATGCAGTCTCACGGATCATATAGCAACGCGATGATACCGAAGATATGGAACTGCATAACCATCAACTTACCGAGGGCATGCCCACCATAGTTGCCGGATTCAAGGGCCATCCTTTGTACAAGCGTAATTTCACCTTCTCCGCGCATCGTACTAATTTCAAAGTTCAGATATGCTCTCTCACGGCATCTGAAGCGTGACGAGGTTATTGATCCTCCTGTCGAGTTGGGCAAGTTCCGGGGCGAACCTGTGTATCCTCGATCATCGGTCATATCTCTGAAGACCGCGGAAAACTGGATGCGCCAAGGGCGCGTGGTTCGAGAAGGTTGCCAGCCTATGAAGATGGTCAAGCAACGTGCTGCCACTATTGGCCGCAAGCGGGAAATGGAGCTTGCACTTGAGAAAGCAAGAACAGATACACATGGTGGAGATGGCCAGGAAGACATGCAAGGCTTATACGCAAGGTCCCAGACGGAACTTTACAAGCCCAAGCCAGTCATTGACGTATGTTTAGTCGTAATGACTCCCGGCACATGACTGACCGTCGTGTTTGCAGGGAAAAGTTCCTAAGAACGATTTTGGGAATATTGATCTGTATGTTCCGTCGATGCTCCCTGAGGGTAGTGTTCATATCCCGTGTGCGTGATGAAATCGGCGATAGCTACTACGTAGAACTTAGTTCTGATCATTTTCAGTCAAAGGCGTTGCCAAAGTAGCCAAGAGGCTTGGCTTTGATTATGCCGAAGCAGTGGTAAGTCTTTCACTTGCACGATTGCTCGCGCGCTGACAACCTCTCCAGACTGGTTTCGAATTCAGGAATCGAAGAGCTATCCCGATAATTGAGGGAATTGTCGTGGCCGAGGAGAACGAAGTTATCATAGTGGAGGTGAACTTGCCGCATCACGGACTTTGCTGCGCCCACTGAACTCAACCTTGTCTAAGGCTTATTTGGAAGCCGAAAATGACGCAGAAGAGAAAGCGCATGCCAAACGTTTGGATCAAGTTCACAAGCGTTGGATACGTCTCGTGCAAGGGCTTCGGATTCGAGATCGTCTCCGCAAGCAATATGCATCCAATATGGACGACGCAACGCCGCAGCATTGGTTGGATACGCAGAATGCTGAGGCACATCAAGGCGAGCAAGTATGTTTCATTTCCATTCGTACTTGTGATTTGGACGTGAACCTGATCTCTCCCCCAGCAACCAGGAGGGTACCTCACCACCGCGGACGACGTGGTGAAGCCGTTTCATCTCCCCAAAGATCAGCACACCGTTTTGCCTTCGTCTTTACTTTCTTCGACCACCGGTGACGATGGCGCCGAAATCGACGAGGCTGTACCCGAGCGCAGTGGTGTTGCGGTGTCTTATACACATCCCCGCGATTCGCCTCTTCATTTCGCCCAAGATGTGCAGATGGGAGAGGTATCCGCTGACTTGCCTTCTCGGCGGAGTAATGCAATGCCTAAGTCAATGCGCGAGCTGGCCGAAGACGACTTGAGGAGACAGGCCTCGGAGATCGCTCCTTCTGATGAACCTGAACGTCGGTCGCGTTCTACACCCGCTGCGAGGACAATGAGAGGCGGGCGAGCGAAGGCGCTAATGAAGAGTGGTACTAATACTCCTTCCAAGAGCCACTCGTCTGTAGAGCGGAAAAATGGAAAGAAGCGGATCAGAGAAGACACCGATAGCGCATCAGAGGACGATCATAGATTCGACAATGCAGCTTCTACACGTGATGGGAATTCCACTACGGGAAACCCAACCACGACACCCGGCAGAGTCCTGCGGCCACGCCCGCAGAAGAACGCTGCTAAATTGCGTGAAGAAGCTGAGTTAGAACGAGCATTTAGAAGAGCGATAGCAGAGTAGATCCGTTTGAGGGGCTTCTCCATACTTTACAGCTTTATGATTTATATCATCAGGATACAATTTTATTCTATATTTAATCTCGAATTGTTGAAGGAGCTGTGGGTACCAGCCGAGCAAAAGTTAAATATGATGTGTGGCCCCGAACGTCAGGAGACACCTTCGAGACAGATATTTTGATCGGTGATGGTTGGTTGGCAGATTGGCCAGGGTCCACCACAGCATCCGGAATATCGCGGATACCGACATCCTCCTCTGCTGATTCTTGAGTTCTGAGCCTTTTCCCTCCCACATTGTCAGTATCTGTTTCCGGTAAATCATCCCGCTTTCTTTTACTTGTCCTTGCGATCTGATGCTGGCGTTTGTCTTCACGCTTTTGTTCTAATTTTTTGAGCTTCTCGACCGCTTGGGTTAGAGGCTGCAGGGATAGTTGGTGAACTTCGTGAGGTCTCAGTAACGTCTCAAACATCGTGATATCTAACAGAGGTACACGAGTGAGGCGTCCAGGTAGCACTCAACATTAAAATAAAACATACCCGTGAAACCTGAATCATTTAGGGCGCTAACTGTTCGAAGGACTTGCTCCATACATGGACTAAAACAGCATATACGAGTAGGACTGGCTTTCTTTTCATTTCCGAGTAAATTAGACATGTTAAGTGCTAACGAATAGTGGGCGTACCTTCAATGCCTTCTTGGCGTGCTCGATAGCGTCCCACGGAGCCGGAAGATCGAGGAACACTGTAGAAAAAAGATAACCAGCTCGGGCGATCAATCTGGATGATAAGGAAGAGACATGCCTGCATCAACCGTGTCTTCAACTGTGAAACCGTCCTTACACACGTTGCGGTGTGTAAGGGTGACAATGTCTGCCATTCCGTGGAGCGAAAACTCCTCCCTAGAATGTCATTAAATTCTTTACTATGGCTTAAAGTAGAAGGTCGCATACTTCGCCTTGTTTGCACGGGCCTCGTGAAATTCGTATGACCAAAGATGTCCTACCGACCCTATCGTCCTTGCGACGGAGTGGGAGAACGATCCCGAACCGGTACCTGCGTGATGTACGTAGTGAATTAAGGGTTCACCCCACGGAGGTCAATTTTCCGATTGGCACAGGCGTTTAGGGAAAGGCAATGAAAGGGATATGAACATAAAAAGAGATAGAGAGAACGAGTTTCGATCTGAGCCACGTTGTTAATCTGCTCATCAATCGCGAGAGGATACATCAATGCGGCGTAGTAAACAAGGATGAATGAAGGCTAGAATGATGATCCACGTGTCCTATTTCGCTGTGACCAAACTAAAAAAAGTGGTGCAGCATCGTGGACGATAACCAAGCAAAAGCAGCGTTTTCCGCTGTAAGTCCAATTCTTAACGCTTACCTGCTTCGATGACACTGCTTCCGCGTTTGATGTCAAGCCATGAGGTGATAAACGCGATATCGGCAAGATACAAGATCTGAGTACGATGGGGAAGTGCCATCGTCCAAAGTTCCGGAGTTGGTCGAAGGACATGGATAAATCCTTTACCATTGCGAGATCCGACTTTGGACCCGTAGGGAATTCCAACAAGGTCTGCATGCCGGTAATATCCAAACCTGGAGTTGAGGTCTTTTCCTGGAGTGATGAGTAAAGGTTGAATGAGTTCTCGAGTCTGACATAAACCCATTACAGGCCCCATGTGAGCTACCCCAAAAACCACATTGAAGGGTGAGGAACGTGCCTGCCAAATGATAACGAGGTCGCCTGCGGCGACGTCTCGAGCGCTCGACCACATCTAATGTTTTGTGGCGCAGGAAGAGAACAACTGAACTGACTACAAGCTTGAGGCGCGTCGAGATTGAGTGGGCTGTTACCTGTGTGAGAGATCTGGTGAACCCACGATCATGAAATTAAATGCTCAAGGCACAAACTGACAGCAAAGGGGGCACTAGACTTGGATTCCGCTTCTAGTGCTGGGCGACTCCGATTCCCACTAGGAGCTCCCCGCGTTGTTCAGGCGTTGCACGGTTTGAATGAACCTGGTGGCGTATGAACGAGGATAATGTTGCCTTATGTTGTTAAGATCTATCGTGTTTATTACGGAAGCATATCCTTTCTGGAATCAATGAATCAATGATAGTAATACTCAACTAATACCACTACATAATGACACTCAATCCAATCACCTCAATCTCCAAAAAATAATACTATGACTCTGGTAATTCTGTTCAAGCGTCCTCGGGTTTTGAAACCCTAAATCTTCTCTACAACAGAGAGATAAAAGCACTGCTGACCCCCGACTCTCCGTAGCCTCACTTCTCTCCGTCAGTTCTGACGGTATTTTTGGTGTAACAAATTAGCGTAAGGCTCGCCCACTCTACACGCGGACCATAACGGCCCCCTCCCATTTGCCAAGGTAATCCATCAGACCGCAACTACTACCTATGGAATCAGAGACACCACGCGTTTCATTCAGTACGTGCTTCCTTACCTCAGACCGTACGACACCAGCTCAACGTTGTGCGAAGTCACCATCTTAGACTTCTCTGAGGATGTAAGTTTAATAAGTGAATGCCTCTGTCGCTGGCCCCGACCAAAGTCCTTTTGTCTAGGCTCGCTGGCTATTCCTTACTGAATCCGTCTCCGACCTGCTAGGTACGACGATTGCCATTTAGTGTTTCTCTAACGTTAATGCTGCTGTAGGCTTTGAACCCCGCGAATTACTAGGCCGCCCTGCTTTGGAGCTTGTACATCCAGACGAGTTCTCTCAAGTAAAGCAGATGCACTAGTACGTTCACGGATAATATTTTACACTTGCCGATGATGACCAAATTTTGCATCGATTAGCGATACTATCCGCGAAGATAAAGCCGCTGCTCTCGCATATTTCCGATTAAAGCATAAAGATCCCTTCAAAGGATACATTCTTTGTGCGGTTGTGAGTAGTAGTCTCGATCCTTCATCTGACGAGTTTGATTTATATCTTCGGTTCAGTCTCGGACCGTCGTGCACAGCGTTCTAGTAGGCAGCGTATCGTTTGCCACACCGGGCGGAAAGGCGCTCCAGAATACGTCTACTGCGCAAGAAGTTGAAGTTGTCACACCTTCTGCGAAGAACTTTGAGCTTAGGGTAGGCATCATGCTTTATTCATCGCTGCTTGTCTAAAAAAATCACTAGCGGTGGGGTGACCCGTCACCGATGGCATCTAGTCCTAGTATACTCGACCTCACGTCACCGGCTGCCTGCACTTCCGCAGACATGGACACTAGTAGTGATGCGTCATCAAGCCGCAGCCGAGGCAAGAAACCAACAATAATTAGTTTTAATCCGCTGCCCGCTCAGTCCCTAAGGTCGGCACTCATCCTTGACCGGTTTTCGATTCATTGCACGGTCCTCTACTGTTCCAACGACCTTCTCCTCTCTACTACCAAGGTTTTGGGTCGGAGTTTCTTCGACTTTGTCACTAGTCGCACGGAACACAACGTGCGCAGCTGGATCGATGTCATTAAATCATGGGGCGTCAACGATCGAGGGCAACCGAGCGATGGCGGCTTCGGTTTTGGTAAATTTGTGCTACTCCTTGCTGGCAGGGATTCAAGGTATTGACCGGATTTTTCCGCCCGTATCCCGTTCTCAATAAAATAAACTGTATTCAAGGGGTGAAAATGAGCAAGATACGCCGCTATCGCGGCGCCGAGACGCAAGAATCAACTGCCGAATGCCGTCAAGCCCACGTTATGCCTCTCACTCATCGCCCGGGACGTCGTCCCGTTCACGGCCACCAACCTCGCTGTCTTCGTCCACCTCTGATCAGGAAGTTTCTGTTGACGCTATTTTCTCTGGGCACTCGGACGGAATTTTGCTGGTACTTCGTCCAACCTCAAAAGCATGATTTCGGGCATTTGTACCATGTATTCTCCTACTCTTCGTTCTCGTGTGATTGCTGTTTCGATACCTTGTAATCCTACGTTCGTCTGTAGTACACTTTTTACTTGTCGTGTCTGCTCTCATGGTGTATCATTTGAATGCGTATAGTGCGATGCAATTTGGAATTCATAATTTATTCTCGCGGAGCCTTCGCTGCGATTGCTTCTTCAACCTCGCTGCTTCTTTGTCGCAGGTATGCTCATTGGATATCGTAACACGCACATGTGCTGGCACTTGAAACGACAGATATTGATGTGCATTGGCATTCCCAGCCTTCCTGGCGATTATCTTGCGCTTACAGAGCGCCTGAACGGCGTCCCGTGCGGCTTTCACTTTGAGCCAGATCAGTAGCGATGATTCACGTGTGTGGAAGGGATTCTGAAGATCAGGTTCACAGGACTGATGGGGCCAGCATGTCATAGACATTTGCATATTGCATAGCCCTATTGTGCGGTTGAGTCGCTCCCTGTTGATTCTAGCGTCTTTGATGTGGGGTTTGTTCTGAAAACCAAGCCAGTTTGTTTAGGCGATTATCTTGGTCTCCAGTGGTAGGCACAGGAACCAAGCTCGAGCAGTAGTGCTATTTTTATCTCCCTCTCTCACCTGACTTCCTTCAAGTTGTACCAGGAAGCGGTCGAAACCTATTCTCGACAGCGCGTCTGCATCGATGGCCCATGGTTGCTACACCAGAACAGTTCTGATCGGTTTAGTCCGAATGATAGAGAAATGTGACTGCCAGAAATAGAAAAAAGGAAAGCGGTAGTGGCGTGGCCCAAGGATCCGGGAGCAATAGGATGGTGAAATGATGTGGCAGACTCAACGCCGTGGCAGATTCGCCGTGGCAAAGTTGACAAGGGATCTCAACAAAAACACCAAATTCTGTCGTAGTCTCCAAGTTTCAAGTGGATAAATCTTAAAAGGTGCATCCTTGGTTTGTGGACTACCGGAGAGTTTGCAAAGCCTGAATCTGCCGTCAATGTGGTGGCTTGACGTTGACAAAAAGTTGGACTAGGCTGTGTAGTCGTGTTTGAGCTTGGTTGCATTTTACCTTTCAAAGCGCGCTTCTTGTGCTCTCTTTTCTACTTTTCACACAAACTCCATGTCTCGCCGTCGCTCATCGTCAACAACGATGGGCCCGCCTCCTGATGTTGTAATGGGTCCCCCGCCGCCGCCGTTGCCAATCACTCAGCAGCCGTCACCCGCCTGTCCAATTGAAAATCAGGAATCCGTTTTCGATAAATATCGAAAACTAAAACGGAAGTTTTTTGAGCTGGAAGATGTGAGAGCATCCATCGTTCATCATGGTTTGTTAAACTAACAAATCTGCCTTATAGAAACATAAAGAGGCACAGCACGAGTTAAGGCTCTCTGGGGAACGTAATGTGAAACTTCGGGAAGAACGGGAGTGCGTGTAATTGCAATATCGATATCTCATATGTTAGTCTGACTCTCTACTCCAGCAAGATGCTCGACCGCATCCGTGAACTCGAAACACACACTGAGCCGAACGCCTCGGGTGTTCCTTATCCACCGTCCAGTGCCTTTCCTCGCTCCCTCTCAACCTTGAAAGCTCGTTCATACTTTGTATCGACTCTCCGTCAGGCAATGGCAGAAGAAGAAACTGACGATCATGAGGTTGATCCACTACTTACTTCGCGGCATGTCGGCCCGTTGGCTCGCAAGCGCGCAGAAGACGAACATCGGGACCGTGCTGAGGAGGAGGCTCGTGAAGCCCGTCGCCAACCGAAGCGACCTCGAGCCGCTGTCAAAGGGAAGGAGGCCATGGGCCAGCCTTCCCATGGGCAGTCTGCTATGGGCGTGGCCCCTCCCCTGGAAGGAGGTGCCCCTGTTCTTGTGTCGACCAAGGGCCCTCGTCTTCGGCTTAAGCCTCCCGTGCGCCCTTCACCTAATGACCCTATCCCTTCAAGCAATGCGGCGCATTCCCAATCATCACTTTCTCCGCTGTTATCTCCTCGTGACGAGCAACCTCATTATGATCCAGTACGCTTTAGTTCAAACGGTGGCGGACAGCACCCTGCCTTGGTTCCTGTCCCTGGAAATACGCCACCACTTGTTGGTCCGTCTCCTTCCTTACCCTCGCACATGGGGCTTCCCCCTGTACCTATGCCATCTTCTCGTGCAACCGAGGTTCAGCGTCATGCTAAGCCTAAGCGTCTGAAGGCCCATACCGTCACAACAAAGAGCTATAGCATCCCTACCGTTCCACGTGATAAACAGGGACGTCCATTACTGCCACTCACCGTCGGTATCATGACAGTGAACCAACTTGGAGAGGTTTGCATGCGAGAGCATTTTCACACGGAGCGGTACATCTTCCCTGTTGGATATGAGGTGACACGGTGAGTACTCATTTGAATCAAATCCACGCTCTCAACTAATCTCTTTGCAGAAAATATTCCTCAACGGTGGATCCCGGGACAGAGGCTATATACACTTGCTCAATCCTCGATGGCGGGGATGGACCCAAGTTCAAGATCGTCGCATCTGATGTCCCAGATCGTCCTCAAATTGCCGGCACCGCCACCGGCGCATGGTCTACTATTGTGAAGCAAGCCAATACTATCCGCAATCGTCAACACTCGAATTCTGTCTCGGGGCCCGACTTCTTTGGGCTAGGACAGAACACAATCAAGCACTTGATCCAGGAGCTTCCAAATGCCGATCGCTTGCGCGATTATGTATGGCAAAACTTCGTCGAGGGAGGGTGAGTACTCATTCTTATGGCCGGTGTAGTATATAGAATTGCTGGAATGGGTGGCGGACCAGCGGGTACCGCGGGCTGTACTATCGTTCATGCTGGTCGCTCTTTTTCTTTCTCCTCTCGTCCTTTTTCTGAATTGTGACACGATATGACACAGACCTTTAGGCGGTAGACACGCGGCCGTCGTTCCTGCACTTCCAGAAGACCAATCTAGCGTTGCCGATGGTCACGCTGAAGATATTCCTTCCTACCCACACCCTCCCTCACATCTGCCTTTCACCACCATCGTCCTCCCACCACCTCAATCCGCCGACACTTTAAGTATCCACGAATACCGCCCTCCTTCACAGAGGGATGTCGAAGACAGGCGACAGATTAGCTCTCATTCACATAGCACCCGTCAGCTCGCAAATCCTTCACCACCAAACGCGACACCCAACTCCCAAGCATCACCTCCCCCACAGCAACAGCAATCTCCATATCTTGCTGGTGCCAATGCGCCAGCCCCGCTACCTGTGCCTGCAACGTTTGCAAGCATAATGAATGCATATCCTGCCCCCTCAGCGACAAGAGAAGAGCCTCATTCGCGTCCGGGATCCCGAGATGAGATCCCCCCGAGCGGTCACTCATTGCGGTCTCGTGAGCAATGATCTATTCGCCTACATCTACTATGTGGAGTCTATTATATTATACTTCTTTTGGCTTTATTCTATGTTGCAAGCTGTGTTATTGATTTCCCGTTTCTCCCATTATCGTGGTTTTCTTGGCATCTTATTTCACTTGTTGTTTTTGGATGGTTTCGTTTTTGCAGATATTCCTTTTCCAATCCCAAAAAGTCACTTCCAGCGGCATGACCGACTTCTCAATCGTGGATAGCCCAACATCTCTCCCCCAGAGCTCCCCGCTTTGTGGACTTCTAGCTCTGGGGGAAAAGGTGACGGTCTTCTGGGATGACATGAGGCTTGTTCTCATTGACTAGATGACCCTGAGGCGAGAATAAATCAACGTAAGAGTGGAATCACGGCTTCTTGACTGTAAGCCCTCGGGCTAGCGGCTGGAAGACCGAATTACGGGCCCCTGTGGGGACTCCTGCCGTGCGAGGAATGTGCTGGCAATGGGGTAGTATGTGGGGCCGACATTCAATTGAGGTTCTGTGCATGGTTGTTGTGGTTGAAACGCAAGTAGAAAATTCGTTATCCCTACTCCTATCTTTCGTTATTTGTAGTTTGTGGTTGTAAGGCTAGCACTGCCTTTACCATTTGAATTTTGGCGCTTGCAATTCGACAACGTTGTGTTTGATCGCAGCGCCAAAGGGTCACAATTGTGGTCAAGTTCTCCCATCACACTCATGATATCATGATGCCTACGCAGTTGCGTGTGGCGGTGGTGCAGTTTGCTCCGAAGGTCAGTGCACATTTCCTCGGGGATGAAAACAGCAGCTATAATCGAACGTCATCTACAAGCTCGGCCAAGTCCAAGCCAACATAGCCAAGGCTCGAGAATTATGCAATGGGTATGCGGCCTCACGCACTTGTACGTTTGAAGATAACCTTACAGCCATTTGGTAGGTTAAAACCCAGATCTCTTGATCTCCTGTGTCTCCCAGAGATGATTTTCCCCGGTGAGTTGGCTCTCGGACTTCATTGTTACTGCATGAGGGTTTCTGATCATGCACATCACGGGCCTAGGTTATGTGTTTCCGGATACGGCTGCTATCACACCATATCTTGAGCACCCGTATACAGGGCCCACATCCACCTTTTGTGCGGAGCTAGCACGCTCCCTTCAATGTTTTGTAGCCGCTGGGTATCCTGAGAAGCTCGAACCACATGAACATGCTCCTCCACTTGGAGGCGACAATTTGTCATTTCATCAGCCCCGCATCGGTGCAAACAGTGCAGTCATGTATGGTCCTACAGGGGAGCGTATTGGAGGATATCGCAAGACCAACCTCTATAAACTTGATCTTCCTTGGGCTGTTCCTGGATCCGGGTTTACCACGATGACACTACCGCATCCACTGGGTCCAACCACGCTTGCGATTTGCAATGACCTCAATGTGCAGGAACCTGCTGTGTGGGAGTCACTTGAAGAAGGTCCGTATGAACTTGCGCAACACTGCATAAGATCGGGCACGCGGCTTTTGATTCTTCTGAATGCATGGTTGCATCCTGACGAAGATGGAGAAGAATCAGATGCTGATTCTGCTGATTCCACGTTTCCGGAACAGAACGGAGACACGGATGAGATGGAGCCAAGTTGGGAAGTCATAAATTACTGGGCGATGCGTTTGAACCCATTGTGGGCGACCATCCGGAAGGCAACACATGAGAACGAGAAGAAACCGGGAGAATGTAAAATCCCCGACGAGCTATTAGTGATTGTCTGCAACCGGTTTGGAAACGAAGGTGGTGAGTGTGTAGAAACTTGTGGTTGCATCTTGAGTAAATTTTTTTGTGTTCAGGAAGCAGATTTGCGGGATCATCTGTTCTCATGTCCTTTCGCCGAGGATTTGGACGACCGCGACTCTTGCATATGATGGGCCAAGGGGAAGAAGGTATCGGTCTCTGGACTGCGAACATAGCAGTACAGTAGCATGATAATAATGACGATACCGCATGTTGGCAAGCCCTTTTTCACATCATTCTGACTGACTTGCTCATTTACCTACCATTCTCCTGAATCACCTGCGAGTTACAGTCCAACGCCCAGACCTTCATCCCCGCTCACCGCGCGCGAGTCAACACTCGAAAATTCGTGTCCAGCCGCGGGGCAGGCACCATGGAGATTAAGTGGCTACGTGATCTAGGACTCTGCATTCGCAAACGAGAAAAATCCAACAGCAAACGGCATAGTTCATGGGGTTTTTCTTTTACAAATCTTTCTCCAGTGACTGCAGATGTTCCTCAATAATCCTATCATCTCAATCACCTCCTCTTCCTCCTCATCGTAATGAACCGCGTCAATCGGCCAGAGACTTTCCCTGTGCTCCATGAGCTTGACCAGATGTAATTTTGCCTTTGCTCTTTGGTTGTAACCAGACTCGGTGGCGGACATTGTGTGCACAGAATACTCTATTTGTTTAGCGGCTTCTGCCAGGAGTAGATGTCTAGGCCGGTGACAATCCTCAGAATAGGCACTTTGTGAATACACGAGAAGTACCTTGCTTCGGCGTTGGACGGAGCGTTGCTCAAATTGACCCACAACCCTTCATAGCTATCGTCCCAGCGGAGAGCTCTGTGTAAAGCTTGTCTAATAGCACGGAAGACTTGTTTCCTTGTTGGTTCCTAAGCGATATTGTCCATCATTATTGTGCGCTACGTAGGATTTCGACTTACGGGTATCTTCTTGGAGATCATCGCTTCCAGTTCGACATCAATCTCGGGCAGGTCTATCTGAGGCTCTGAAAGATAGTGATAATTGAAACTTCTTCATGGTTACCACTCGCGTTTGGACATACCATCATCGTAGCAGACATCACCACCTCGCCCAAAGTCCGTTGGCTCCTCTTCCGGGACATCGTCCGGCAACAGCTCTTCTCGCGGAGTTTGCCAAGCAGAATTGACAGTGTCCACGCCAAATTCAATCTCGTCATTGTCGTGGTTTTGTTCTTCACCTTTTTGGATGGTTTGCTGAGCATCCGAAGATTCTATAACACGCGTTTCTTGGGGAGGTTGCTTGAATGGCACCTTAAATGGTGTTTTGAATGGCTTCCTTAAGGTATCGACAGAACTATAAGGCTTCGTGACTATCACTGTGTCAGATGGACTACTCAACATTAGGACACGTATTGCTCACTTAATGCAGGCGGCAGTGTCTCTAGCTTTGCCTTCTTTGTGGACGGACCAGCAGGACCAGCATTGGGCCTTTTCAATCCGCCATTGACTGTCTGTCCAGCATTACGCTGACCGGTAGGAGGCTTTTGAGGCGCTGGGCGTGAACCCTCGGCGGCGTCTTCGAACGTATCTGTGTTGAAGGAACGTGAGTGAGACAGTATGCCAACGTGGTCCTCTGAGGAGAGATTCTGCTTTCTGCGCAGAACTTTATCAGGGTATTTGCACACCTGGGGCATGCTCTGTCACGGTCTGAACTGGAGATGGAAACGGAGAAGACGCACATCACACATATTGTCACAGTAGCTCTTGCTCGTATCAATCTTTTCACCGAAATATTTGCAGATGGACTTGAATTGATTGGAACTAGATTAGATCAAACCAGGCTAGTTAGTGATTAGGACGAGACTAACCACATGTCGACACATTGTTACATTTTCCGCGTAGTCAATCAACTGGAACTCGTGAGTTTTTCAGATACCAACAAGGAAAAGTCACGTACTGCACTAAAACTGTCAATGGATCTTTGACTGGGTGGGGGACCGTACATGGTGCTTGCTACGTGTTGTCTTTTAGCGTGGCTATCAGAAACCAGCTTGCGGAGGCGGAAGGCGTCTTCCCGAGCTGTAAATTGTGTTCAAGCATCAGTTGTGTCCGTTAGCGTATAATGGCGATCTTACAATAATAGAGGACACATTTGGACGGCTAAAGGAAAATAATCAGCCAGAGAAAGTGACGCGAAAGACCAACTTACATCGCCATCGCGGCCTGCACGTCCTGCTTGGAAAAACTAGTTAACAATAAAACCCAAGACAGTACCACTGTACCTGTCTCTTGATAATACCCTGAGCGTGATATGTAAAGTGGGTCAATGATGCTCTTCACAATAATTCACGAAGGACACGTACCTTCAAAGCTTTTCGGAAGATCGAAGTGAATAATATAACTTAGTTATCAGTGTCAGTATCGCACAGGCTGCCAAAAAGAAAGAGCTGACCGAACATCACGTTTATCAATCCCCATGCCGAAAGCGATGGTTGCGCACACCTTATTAATATTTAGAATAGACGATTGAAGAATACGGAGAGTACACACCACGTCAATACCACCATCACCATTTCCACCTGCTTCCCATTCGCTCAACGTCTTATCGAGTGTATGAGAGCTTTACAAGCATGATCACATCAGAGATCTCGTTTTAAAACTTGCCTCAGACGCACCTAATTTTGCGATGATATGGCCTGGCACTGATGCCCTTTCCCCTTAGAAAGGCCGAGAGATCATCACACGTCTGGCAGGCGCGACAGTAAATGATCCCAGAGCTTGGTCGGGCCCGACGACGGTGTAGGGTCATTACAAAATCGTATACGGCTGACATGCGAGATGAGGAGTCGAGCGCTGCGGTGTATTTAATGTCATAGAATAAATTGGCGCGATTGAGGGGGTGCGAAGCGGTAAACAATCTTTCTTTGGTCATCTTGAGGCTGCGTGTAATATCTGTTTGAACGCTGGAGCCATAACAACGTAAGTATCGAATAGGAAGGTTCTACTCAAGCAGGGAGTAATGCCTGCGGTCTGACGGACCTACCTCGGGGTAGCAGTTGCTGTGAGGGCCATAATCGGCACCCCATGAAATCGTTCCCGGAAAGAACCTAATCTGCGATATTCCTCACGGAAGTCGTGACCCCATTCCTTTAAAGACGATCGTTGTCAATAAGTTCTAAAAGCGAGAAGTGTTATGATTCCTACGGAGATGCAGTGAGCCTGTGAAGGAATGAATGAATGAACGAGCAGTTTTTACGTTATCTGTAGATATCGTTCACCTCGTCCACAACCAGTCGGTTGAGTTTGCCCTCGTTATACACGATGTCAAGAAGACGCGTCATTTCACGCGTGCACAGCTTTTCAGGTGTAGCTGCTCGAAATTATGATTAGCTCGTATGGATTCTAGCGTTAAGCAAACCCACTATATAGAAGACGAATTTGTGGGTTCCCTGATTCGAGGTCTTCAATAATCTATGAGATGTAACTCAGTAAACTCAAAGTATGCAAAAGCAGCAGTAATACTTGTTTTTGTTCATCCTTTGGTGTGTCCGATGCCCAAGAGACCGCGGGGAGTCCTTTGCGGCGCAAACTCGATACTTCTGCGCAATCCAGTCCAGCTTCGGACGGGAAGACAAACAGGTGCGCAACGTACGGTTTTTCATCAAGGCTAGAGTAATGGGTCAGTTCAACCAACCTCAATTGGCAGGTTTGACAGACCCAATAGTGGCGAAACTACAATGGAGACGCCGAACTATAATGAAGTCAGCTACTGTCAAGGACCAGTTTCAAAAACATGCCTCATCTGCGACTGCTGGAATCTGAAAGCACAGGCTCTGTAGATCACGAGATGTAATGAAGGATCTGTTGACATTCGTTTGCAAATACCTTGCCCATTCCCGTCGGTGCTAATACAAAGACATCCAATCCTGTATGGCAAATGATTAATTGTTTTGACACAATTGTACCGCGATGACTCACCAGAAGTAGCAGCCTCGACAATTTCCTTTTGCTTCCCCTTGTACTTTGTGTGGCGAAAAACTGATCATTGGTCGCTTCAGCAGTGGCACCAGACAATGACATTGACCGGAAACCTACTTTCCGTCAGGATTCTGCACAATAAGTAAGCGATACGACAAAATCCTAATATATGACTAACGAACTTAGCACAGTTTGCCGCCTTCTCAGCTTCCTTTTCTGCCGCGAGATTTTGAAAGGTGCTTGGGGGTACGAGTGAAGAATCTTCCTCGGTGCCTAGAGTTAGATAAGTCACATTTGGTTTGATCCTTGCCTCGATTCATACCAAAGTTATGATTACAACTCATTGTTGGAATACGTTCATGGCAACTTTGAAGCACAGACGCGTTCATGGATAATACGCGGTCACGTGCGAGACACTGACAGCTTGTCCTTATTTGTGCAGGCATGCCAAAGTATCGCGGTCACTGCGGCCACACAGCTACATACTAGCAAGTCCATGGCTCATAAGAGATGTCTATGTTTTCTCAAGGAGCCCAAATCTGTGTTGCACTCGGCATTCACATCTGCCAAAAGACGTGCCCAACTCCCCCCGTTTAATGCGTGGACCTCTAGGCGTTCTTGTTCGTTCAAGATAGCGTTCCACCAAACCATCCAAGACACCACGACAATGTCCGCGAACGAGAATGTGTCTCCCATAATCCACTTGCCTCCGCTCTTTTGATACCACCCGCCCACCACGCCAAGGCCCTTCTTGAATGCAGCCCACATTTGTTGTGCCTTCCCCTCAGGAGCCATATCTTCCCACTGTGTCTCTCTAAACATCTTTAACCGCGATTCGATAAATGATCCCCGGCTAACATCATTCTGTATCTCGAGAGTTCTGACCGCGAGAAGCTTGAAGGACGGTGTCATGACTGTGTTGATAAATAGGGTCTCGAAGGTCTCCATGAGTATGTGTGTTCCGTGGGGTATAAGCGGTTTGTCAGGGTATGTCCTGTCGAGGTATTTGGCGATTGCGTGGGAGTCAGAGACCATTGCGCCAGTATTGGGATCTTTAATGACTGGCACGGTGTATCTTCCTCCAGCTGTTGGAGATGCGCCAATACCTTTCATGGCTGCGGCGACATCATAAAACTCCACCCAGACAACTTCATACGGAAGGCCTTTATAACTGAGACAAAACCTGGCAAGTATGTGAGTCGCCCATCAGGTTTTTTGATACACCCAAAGCACCTCGTCTTTGATGGGTTCGGCGCCCATATCGTCTTGGGAAGCTTGCATGGTATGTCGTACAGGATGATGGGTTGCATTGATAGCAGTTGCACCTAAATGTACTTGGTATGTGATTCTGGTATTTATTACCTTGGGTAGCTGCAAAGCTTTGAGTATCTCAGGTGACCGGTCCACTGACCCGTGAAAGCTGTCATCTTCACACCATTTCATATCCCACGAGGTGGCAGTCCCCAGAAGTCCTGCTGAACCTTATCCATCCATTTGTCCATTTCCATTCCAAGAGCTGATGCCGCCTCACTTGTCCTCCTTAAGACACGCTCATACCAAAATAGCCGGTTTGTCGTGATTTGGCTGCAAACGCCCCATGGGCAACGTGCTACGTGAGTCACTTATCAGAGGATGACCTCACGAGCTTTTGTTAGGTTGAAGCCCAGAACTGTTGATCTCCTAGGCATCCCAGAGATTTTCTCCTGTGAGCTGGTTATCGTACTTCATTGTCACTGTCTGAGGTTTTTCAAGATCCACATCGCGGCTCTCAGGTCATGTGTTTCCGTTATCGCGCTATTTTAAGTGTTTTTGGCTGCTGGGTATCCCGAGAAGTTCGAAGCGCATAAACATACCCCTCCACTCGCAGGTGAAAATGTTTCATTCTGAAGTTCTGAGTCCCGGAGAAACATATCTAACACGACTATTTTCTCTTACTAGGAAATCCACGATCATATAAGAAGAAATGGTTATGTATAAATTTGGCTTGCTGGACTCTTTAACTGCGATGCGTCCCAGCTGAAATCATTCAGCATCTATCGGCAATTCATATACCGAGAGGTGGCATTCCTGCTGAACCTTATCCAGCACCTTTGCCCACCTCCCTCCATTCCAAGAGCTGATCCTGGCCCACTCATCCTCCTTCAAGATGCGCTTGTACCAAAATAGCCGACTTGCCACGATGATGTCCGCATACGAGAACGTTTCTCCCATAACCCATTTCCCGCCGCTCTTCTCGCGTAACGTTTCTCCTCTATTGAAACCCTGCTCAAGATCTGCCCAATCTCCATCGCGTTTCGGGCCTTCAGGCGAAAACTCTTCCCACGGAAGTTCCAATCTCTCTGAGCGCGTCCGACGGAAAAACTCCGTGCTTACGGGATTCAGAATCTCCGCAACGCGCACATACATCAGCTTCACGGAGGGGTGCGCGTCGTTGGGATATGCGGAGTCGAAGACGCGAATGAGCATCTCAGAGCCGTGCGGGAAGATGGGCTTTGCGGGATAGGTTTTTTCGAGATATGCCGCGATCTCGAGGGATTCGTCGATCAGAGCGCCGGTGTTGGGATCGCTGAGGACGGGGACGGTGTATATGTCTGAACCGTCGGGTCTCTTTTTGGATGTCAAGCCAAGACCCTTGAGAACAGTCGCGATATCTGGGTACTCGACCCAGACAGTTTCGAAGGGTAGCTCCTTGTAACTTAACACGAACCTGGCACAAGAGATAAGTTAAATTTACACTTAACTTCGAAGCATACTGACCTAGGCTTCGATGTATTTGGAGACCAGTAGCTCCCAGGCAATTGGGAGGGGATGTCGTATAGAATCAGAGGTTTCACCATTATCGTCAACTTATCAGATTTGAGGCCTGAGGTATTACGATTGTGCGACAAGACAAGAAGAGACTATTCTTGTTTTGATTAACTTCCTGTATTCTACAGCTCGTGTCTTTATACTATCCTAGGCTAATTTCGAGCTGTGTCTGTTTGTCATGGTCCATGGTCCGTATTACTAAAAATTGTTATACATCGACTGCGCTCGGATTTGGTCATGCAGTCCGATCCATCGCTACACCGATAGTGACTCGCCGGCTCAAAATCGAGTTGTCAATCAGTGCTAGCATATATCGCAACGCCAGATTTTAACGCGCTGGGAACGATGTCACCCGCGTTACTAAAATGCCCGTGAAACCGCTTTCTTCGCCCGACCTATTTGTGAGATCGATCAAGCTAACAGAAGGCGAGGAATTGGTTGTGGTAAAATGGGGTCCGATAGTAGTATACTAGGATTTACAAAGGCAGGCACTGTGATATATTGCAAGAATGATTTTTCGCAGTCATTTTGCTACCCATGAGAAGATGGCTCTTTAAGCATGCTTATGATACAAATATAGGTACAATTCTATCTGGTGTAACTCAGAAGCCGCTCTACGAAACTATAAGCCATAACAATCTGTACAACATAAATCACGACATACCTTGCGCTCCTCGCCCTTAGCCTCGAGTGAGGGGTCATTCGTAACTTTGCCAGCCATCTTCTCCATACCGCCTATATGCAAATATAAGTATAATTGCGAGATTAGATAAATAAAGACCAACCCTTCAATTTGGAGCCCATGGAAGACAACTTGCTCGTTTGCCCACGACCGGCACTAGCGCCAGTGCCAGTGCCAGTGCCAGTGCCAGTGCCAAGACCTTGGCCACTGCCAATGCCAGAGTCATCATACTCGTCAACGTCGCGCTCATACCCGCGACTACGCCCATCACCGCCGATGCTCTGGCCATAGGCACTGTCGTATTCGCCACCAATTTGGCCAGCTCCAGGAGCATTCACGTCCTTTATGTCATGAATGCTGCGATTACCGGCCATTCCAGGGTCTGTATCGCAGTATTCGTCGCCTTCAAAGTTCTGCTGACCTTGTTGACCGACGCGGCCTTCGTATCCACCAGCTTGGCCAGTGCCGCTGCCTCCATATGATTCTGAAAGTGTGGAGTCTCCCCCGGGGACAGTGCGTTGATCACCACTAGGGGAGTCATAGTTTGAGTCGTCGTTGAAGTTCCCTGATGATAAAGAAATCGAGTCTCTGGGATTTGTAAACAGTTTCAAACGACGTACGACGTGAACCTTGGTTTCCTTGATCGTAAGACATTATTGTTTGTATGTTGCGGTTAAGAAGATAAGAGAGAGTACGTTGTTGGGGCTTTATATACGATAAATCGATGATGTAGCGATGACGAAGAGAGATGGCGCTGTTGACGTATAGTTGGCTAATTGAGGAGCGGGCGTGGAATATTGTCAATGAAACCGGATGGAGCCTTCTCGCAGCACCTGCAAAGCTCGGCATTGCATGACGACAAGGACGAACTGTGTCGTGAAACCCCTATTTGGCGCCCGCCCAAGATGACGTCATTACTTGCTACAGGCTCATCTTTCCCGTCCAACTGCTTCTTCTGAAGTTTGTATTACAGCAGACTGTGATCCCGATGTATAACCTGAGTCCCGAATGAAGCGACGAACGAGGACATAGAAACGCGAGGAAAGAAATATGAGTACCAGAGACGATGAAGAAAGGATACAGACTATAGTACACAGGAAACCCCAGCCGACATCAAGAATCCTCGTAGTAGTGTCCGCACGGAAAACAAAGTCTGTCAAGCAGCTTGTTGCAACCGTGAATTGAGTCCGAATCTGTGATATGGCTTGCATGGTAAGTAGCGACGGAATTTGTCGGGTACGTGTGGAATGATGAGCCTCTGACAGCTTGCGAATGTTGAGTTTTGTGTCCAACTATAGCTGGCGATGATGGCCCTCTCTGTCCTGACGCAGTGTGCAGCAATGTAAGACCGTCTTGTGATGATGGGTCTACCGGTGGAGAACCACTTGCGTGTGCTGCAGAAGGAAGAGTGATGCGCGCTACCTCCGGTGACGTCGACTTGCGTTTCGGTGTCCATGCGATATATCTCTGTCATCACCATCTCAATCAAAAACCAATGAATAGAAGATGAAAGTGCCACAAGCTCACCTGGAACGAGCGGACAGCGTATACGTCGACTATTTCAGGGCGTATTTTTGCTGGAGTAGTGTCTTCAGAAGCGGAATCTTTCCGTCGAGCACGAAAAAGTCGTTTCCATAGGTTGTGATTGTCACCGTCGAGTTTGGCATGGGGATTGGGATCAGCGGGTGGTGAATTCTGTGGGTCAGCAAGAGATTCCTCTGGTTGATTTTCGCTGTTGGTGCCGAGCTCAGACTGAGGATTCGCGAACAATCAACGACCCATTAGTTGTTGTGCGAGAGCCGGGAAATTTGAAGTTCTTACATCATCATTTTCGCCTTCTTCACGTTCTTGTCCCGGCACGGCGGCTGCAGGCTCTAGGGGCAACTTTGTGCGAGCACGGCGAGCGAAGAAACCATAATTTTGGCGTTCTCCTGAAGCAGATTCGTCTGCGAGTGGCCGATGTCGAGAGACGACATTCCAGAAGCGGCGAATGAAGGACAGATGGGGGGTATGAGGACCAGACCTAAGAGATGTCTGGGAAGACTACAATACTTGCGATCATTGCTGGTGCCTTGTGCATCACAACATACGAGATTACCTCGAAAAAATTGTGATATGGGTCATCGTGCACTTCCATAATGTCATCACCCCCGGTAGCATCAGCCTGTGATAGTTTCATCAACAAGGAACGACAGGGAATCAAGTATGACTACTGACATTGAGGAAAGAGGGTGATGGGGACTCGGATCGAAGTTGCTGCTGTGGAGCTTGTCTATCCCCTTGTTGAGTTATGGGTACTACCAACTCGGGAGCTATATCTTTGATCATCCATAGAGCGATTTTCCCGTCGCGTCCACCGCATGCTAGGTATCTGCCGTCCCGAGAAAAAGATGTCCAGTAAAGCCATTCGTGTTCCTGGTGTAACGACTGGCTGACTGGCTGAAGGGACTCTGTGTCCCATAGCATTGCAACACCATCATAGCCCACACATGCCAGTATATTGCTTTGGGGTAACAGTGCGACAGCATACAGCGGATCCTCGTGCGGGAAGCGATGGATTAGTGCGCCTGATTTGCTGTCGAACACGCGGGAGAATTTGTCAGAGGCAGAGTAGATTTTGCTACCGTCCGACGACCACACCAACGACGTCACAGTACTGTTACCCACATCCTCGATGGGGCCGACAGCGAGCTCGCCGGTCCTCGTGTTCCAGATGCAAATTGATTTGTTCCACCCGCCTGATGCAATTCTCCCTCCAGAAGGTGAATACACAAGACTCCACACACCGATCTGCTCCGTGTCGATTGGGACCAACACAAATTCTCCACTTTCTGCCCTTCGTATCAGAATTGTCCCATCACCGGACCCGCTCGCGAGATGGTCCCCAGAGGGAGACCACGACAGTGACCTCACCCGGTTACCATGACCTGCCCAAACGCCTTCAATCATCTCACCGTCGGTAGTCCATCGCTGAACGCTTCCGTCCTCCCTCCCGCATGCAATCGTCTTGCCGTCAGGGGACAACGCCAGCGCATATACGCCGCCGCCCTCGCCTTTCCACGGTTCTCCAGCAGCAACCCCTGTATCACAGTTCCACTTCCGCATCGTGCCGTCCTCTGAACCACTTACGATGTGCACGTTGTCGTGCAGGAAACCAAAACTCCATACGGTAGCTTCGTGGCCCTCGAATTCGTACTTTGGAGTCAGAATTGGTCTGTTAGATTGCGCTGGGGTAGAGACTTCCCCGAGGGTCGGCTTCACAGAAGATTCGGAAGCCGTAGTCATAGCTCGGTACTGTAAGGCGTCTGGTGGATCTGGCTCTGACATAGATCAAAATCGGTTAATAACTCACCAGTGCTCACGAGGTTGTTCAATGTCTGCTGGTCTTGCTTGCCTAGCGACAAGCTTTTACATGGATCCCAGAAGATCACATGGGAAACGGTGCTAATCACAGATTGACAGGTTCACCACTGGCATGTAATCCCGCTTTCTCCCATGTCAGCTGGTTCAATGATGCCGGCACACCATCACGGTATTCATCAGCAGTAACTACACATTCTGTGACTCTTCACCTGAGGTAAATGCGTCTGCGAACATGATATGAATCTCTAGCAACGAGCTAGAAATAAAGGAGACTCACCTGACACCTTGCGCACCGCCATATATCTCCTGTTCGCACCTGCAATCGTCCTCTCGCGAGTATCGTGTTAGCTCGTAGGGACCTTGCAAATCCTAATGGTGGGAGAGAGAACCATTGGTGGGCCCGAAGCAGGGCGAAGGAGACACGACAATGCCTAGCGAAGTAACTGACACAGACTTTTTTCCGAATGATGTATCATTGCATCGTCCTCCTAGGCTTTGCACAAGCACTACAAGTACAATGGGCTGCAATAGCGTTGCTAGCGCTAAGCGCTACAGTAATGCGCGCTGTTGGTGCGGCTGTCACTGTGAGAAATAATTCTCTTCTTGACCGGTCCAGCTGCAACTGTGAGTCCAATCCAGACTCCAGAGTCAATCTTGGCTTGACGTTGTCGTGGCGCTGCGTTTCTTCGTGTTCGATTGTACTTTCGACATTTCTTCTGCAATAGCCCGGAGATGTGGCCCTTTGTGGGTGTGTCTGGTCAGACGGCGAACGGTCCTGTCCATTTGGCAATGACCACAAGTCATCGCGAAATGGACAGGACAGAGCTTGACTTAATGGAGACCGCGTGCTGGCTAGTGCAGCAAATTATTGGTTGACAATAGACCACAAAGTGACGGAGAGCAAGAGTATGACCAGGGTTTGGTACCGACGTGACCAAGACGTGACAACAGAAAACTTCAAACTTCGTTTATCTCCGGTGCAGATGTGACTGACTCCGAGTCATCACTTCATTTCTGACCAACTGTCTACTTGCGAGCACAGAGCGCATCGATGCATCACTCGCCACCAACCTCCCAGCTGTTGATGGTTCTTCCCTCCAGCACAAATATGTCTGTACAATATTTTCTTTTGCCTCTAGCCACAAGACACGTACTTCTGTCTACACCAAACGCAGGGAATGTCACGACTCACCATATCTCATTGACAATATCAGGCACGAAAACGATCATGCACTGACATCGTCTTGATTACGGTTCTCCAGGGATAGAGTACTCGTCACAGGGCGTAACTGGTAAGTCAATGTACGTGACATGTTAGTCGACCTCGTTAATCATTATGACCTTGACATAGCAGGCTGATGCTACGCGATATCCTGACCAGCTGGTAGGACACTGATTCTGATCGATCGCGTGTCTGTAGGAGGATCATTTCGCGTTCTCGTGTCTGCGCTGGCAGGCGTTGCGTTGAGATGAAAATACACGAGAGGCGAGCCAGCAACTCACAATATTGTCAACATGGTCAACTTTCTTGCCTTCCCCTTCTGGCACAGTACTGGTTGGTCTGGTTTCACGGTTGAAGAGTTCAAGGATGAGCTCAAACGAGCTCGACGAGGGAAAAACTTGCGCTTGGAGCGCTCTCACAGCTTAGGCTAGTCCTAGACCGAGGAATGACATCATAACCCAAAGAGGATTTGACCTTCAAAAATAGCCCCTATATCATTGATCCTGCTCGCTACCATGACAAACTTTCACCGATATATCGTTCTGGTATTCTCGATTATCACCGTTCTAACA
Organism: Suillus brevipes Sb2; assembly: GCA_011800875.2. Lineage (NCBI taxonomy): Eukaryota > Fungi > Basidiomycota > Agaricomycetes > Boletales > Suillaceae > Suillus > Suillus brevipes. The sequence goes on along the minus strand of JRHT02000061.1, from coordinate 139,955 downwards.
TTACCTGCCCTCGTCTACTTAATTCCCACTTGGACGACTCTTATATTGGGTGTAACAGCACATCTCTATTTGGGATTTGGAGTTTATATGTTTTATCTCTGCCCTGACCTGGGCAAGGGTAACACACCTATGTTAATCGTGACCATATCCTGTACTGCTATAACCGCTGCTCTTACCAACTTAAGTGGTTTGTTTATCAGTGAGCGAGTCGCATTATTCTCAGGAACTGTCAACTGATGTATATATATCATAGGTCCTGAAGCTCCGGGTATTGTATATCTATTACTTGGTCTTGCAATTGCCTGTCTCGTCGTCGTCATCTTGTTAATCGGACTATCATTCGAGATATACTTTGGACACTCGGAGACAGTGATGAACATGCTTATTAGCACTATCGCTCTTGACCCAGGAAGTCACTCAAAGTATTCCTCAGTAGTAAGTCATTTTATTCCTGACGGGAACTTTGTGTATTGATATCTAATTGTCCTCGCTAAGTCTCGTGGGACGCAGACAGTGAGGATTTAGCCAGCAAGATCGAGGACCCCGTTGCATGAGTAAGGGGTCCCCATGAGATTTCGAGGAGAGATACAACACCGAACGTATCGTACATACACTATGACGCTCTATGACACTAATACAATACGATCTGGGGCACAAGGGTGGGAGGGTGCTCAAAAGCGTGCTAGCGAGACGGGTGAGACGAGTGAGAAAAGCAAAGAACTCTATCACTGGTCTCAAGTCCCGCTAGACATAGGCCGAAAGTTCCACTAAAGGAGGATTGTGCAAGACACAAGATGCGCTGGGCATCAGCCAACAATGGTATAGGGACAGGCACCTATGCGCAGGGCATGTGCCAAACAAGGCAATGGGACAGACCCAAGGTCTCGCCACAGCAGGAATCTGTCGTTCATCTTTAATCCTCCGTGCTGCGGTCCATTGAATCGAATGTCAGAATATCAACCATTGACCATTTAGATAGTCCGTATACATTGTACACAAAATGAATATATCGAGTGGCAGAGTGTCTCACAAATGAACTCATGGCTGATGGAAGTTGGAACGACGACGACAGCTAAAGACAAATCCACAGCAACTTACTTCGATTTCTCCTGGCCCGATTGTCGAAGCTTGTGTTTGTGTGGGCTGGCCTTGAGACAGACGTGCCCCCACTGCAGGTTGACCTGGCCGCGTCGAATTGTCGGCCACATCGTCATTTGTGCGTAGCATGGCTGCAGCCGCTTCTGCGTCAGATTCAGGGGCAATGCCATATCTCTACAGAGTGGTTTCAATAACATGAAAGGGGAGCGATGACGAGTTGCTCACATCTTCATCGCGACAAGCAGCAACATCGACGGGATGTATGGAAGATCCTGCTGGCAATAAACTGGAACTCCAGTGCCAGGGATTGCGCCGTATTCTGCGTTGGGGGGAATTTGCAAGTTGAGTGCTGGTATGCAGGGAACTGAAGGTGGAATTAATGCCTCCAGCCTGCATTAGTCGCTCCCAGAATTTTCGATCGTTTTTGCTATCGAGAGGGGTGGAGGGAGTGCGATCATAAGACGGTGGGCTCTTCGCGATGGCGGGAGGATCATCTTGCTGGTTGCTTTTATATTTTGTGGCGCTTAGCATGTCATTCGCGGAATCATGCTGACGGCCATTGTGTTGAGATAACAGTGTGCGAGAGTCGAAACGGCACTTACAACATCAACAGTTTCACGTTGTTTTTCATCCCCTTCTCCTTCGATAGGTTTAATGGTATGCTCCAGGGGCGACTTTAAGCGAGTGCGGCGACTGAAGAAACCACGCTTGGAGTGTTCCTTTGGAACGGACTTGTCTGGCAATTGGCGATGTCGAGAAACAACATTCCAGAGACGGCGAGCCGAGAATAAGGGGGGAAGATTGAAGCTAGGCGATGGCGATGGAAGAGATTGCTGAGAATATTTCAAGTGCTTGTTGTTAGTACCAGAGCCGTTGCATGAAAACACGAGATGTACCTGGAAGAAGTTATTATATGGGTCGTCGTGCGCCATGGCGATGAAGCCATCACCCCCCGTAGCATCACCCTGCAACAGCACTGTGAGCAAAGCAAGGTAGGTAGTTAAACGTGAAAGTGCTTACGTCCAAGCAAGATGATAATGGGGGGGAGTCAGACCGAGTTTCCTCTCGTGTGCTTTGTCCATCAGGTAGCGCGGGTTCTAGAAGTGGAGAGGTTATGTCTTTGACCAACCATAGAGTGAGTTTATTGTCGTCCCCACTGTATGCTACGTATTTTCCATCTCGAGAGAACGACACGCAAAGAAGCCGTTCGTAATGCTCCTGGTGGAATGGTTGGCCGAGTGACTGGTGGGACTCTATGTCCCATAGCTGTGCAATACCTTGGAGGCCCACGCACGCCAGGACATTATTTTTGGGAGAAAGTGCGACCGAATACAGGGTATCGTTGTGCGCGAAGGAATGGAGTAGTTGGCCTGAAGTGCTGTCAAAAACCCGTGCGAATCTGTCTGATGCGGAATAGAGTTTAGCGCTGTCGGACGACCACACCACCGACGTCACATAACAATTCCCCATGTTTGTGATTGGGCCGACGACGAGCTTGCCGGTTTTCGTATCCCAGATGCAAATTGATTTGTTGAACCCGCCTGATGCAATTCTCCCTCCACAAGGTGAATATGCAAGACTCCACACCCCAGTCTGCTCCGTGTTGATGGGCCCCACATTGACCCCCCCGTTGTCTGCTCTTCGAATGAGGATTGTTCCGTCTTCGGACCCGCTAGCAATATGACTTCCGCTGGGTGACCACGCGAGCGACCGCACCCATTCGCTATGACCCGTCCAAACGCCTTCAATCATCTCCCCGTCGGTAGTCCACCGCTGAACGCTTCCATCCCCCCTACCACACGCAATGATCTTCCCGTCCGGTGAAAGTACCAGTGCATGAATTTTTCCCCCTTCACCTTTCCATGGTTCCCCGACAACGAGTCCCGTATTGCAGTTCCACTTGCGCATAGCGCCGTCCAATGAACCACTCACGATGTGGATGTTGTCGTTCAAGAAAATGAACCCCCAAATCGCCATCTTGTGTCCTTCAAACTTGTGTTTCCGAATTGGTCTTTTGGATTGCACTGCGGTTGAAGCTTCCTCGAGGATCGACTTTGCAGAAGATCCAGCAGTCATAGCTCGTTACCACAGGGCGTCTGGTGTAGCAATCTGATATTTGTGATAAATTATTGAGGTAAGAATTCACCAGCGCTCACTACGTTGTATGCTGACCTTTCACCTGGTGGCAAGCTCGCTGGGTGGTCGAGCGATTGATGGGTCGATGTATGATTCACGAGGCGGTGCTGATGCCCAGTTAGCAGGTTCCTGTGGCGGTAGGTACGATACTTATTACCACATTTCGAATGTCCATCAACTTTGATGAGTCCAATTTCATGTTGATCTAGCTGCATTGCGTTTGTGTCTTGGGTATCTGATAGAGCACGGGAAATGGCATACATCAAAAAGAGAGAGAGGACCCACGTCCAAGCGTCGAACAATCATTTTTGCCCATGGTGCGCAGAAGCTGTTTGGTAAAACTCTTATATCAAAGAAGTAATGCCTCCGGGGTTTTGTTATCTGTTGCCGTGCACCAAGTGCTCGAGGGACAAGCACTCGGGCGGGCTTCAAGAGTCAATTGCAAATGATTATGATTAACAGTCTAGTATGTCACAACAGTCATGCTATGTAATGCAATGATCAACGTGCCCTGTTTCCTAAAGACCAACTCACCCGGCGAACCTCGAACTCACGCACTCTCCACCAGCGTTGGATCAAAATACACTCTCCGCACCCACCTCCTCCGCCTGGTCATTCCCGACGCCTTCCACGCCTCAAGAGGTATAGGACGCGGATCTGCCCATACATCATTCGTGTATACCCAACCGTCTGGTTATCCATCATGATGAGGATCATGACATCATGAGATAGCGACACACATAAAACTTACTTTCGTCTGCCCCAAACATAGGATCACCACTCCCAGAAGCAGAAACGGCAGAGACCCAGCTCCCCAGTGTGTCCGGTCTCCACCCCTCCGTCTCTACGAATGCCCAGCCTGGTGTGAGCGAGAACGTGAGGTTGCTGCTGGGGTCGCAGGATGTCCGAGGCTCCTCGACGCGCAGGTCCCTTGCATCTGCACACCTCGTGACCGCGCAGTTCCGCTTGCAGGGCCATCATCTCTCCTTCCCTGGCGCGGTTTGATCAGTTACCTGTATTTCAGCGCTCGACTTGCAAATGTGCCTCAAACAGTGCCGCTTCAGCCCCGTCCACTTGAAGCTTCTGCTTGCGATGAAACTGATCCTCCTCTATTGGAAAAAATTGTGGAGATACAGTATCGTCTCCAAATCTGGCGTGGAGGCAAGCTGCAGCTGTGCCACATATGAGTTGTGATGATGTCAGTCGTTCCACGCAACCAGGTCAGCCTACAGCTGGGACACAAGAGTCTCTCGCAAACACAAGGTGCAGGGGAGAAGCCTTTCATACAGTTAATCGCTGTAGATTTTTCTTCAGTTGTTGTCGTTCCACCTCGTGTCAGGCATCAGGTCATTTGCTGACATTCTCTGTCACTCCATACCTTACCTGCGTTTACGAGCGATCTCACATGTAGCCCATGCGATCCCATCTACATGAGAATCCATTTCTGATCCATTTGCTTCCTCTGCGTGCACTTTACTTCCACCAGTACCACCACGATCCACAATATTTGGATCACCGTGATAGCTAATTCTCGATCGATTGCCCTACATAGTTGGTTCGCAGTCAACTGAGATACCGAGCTCGTGTCCTTTCCATCTATGCAATATTGGTACAAAATACAGAAATCCATCTTTAACTGAATTGCGCTTCCTTTGACTAGACTCGTAACCAGTCTGACTATACGTCAATGTGAGATTGTGTAAATTTTTTGACGTAGTCAGACTGGTCGAACTCGGAGAAATTTGGCAGACGAAGCGACTCGGAGGAGTTTGAAATTTAGCTGGTGCCCGTCGTGCCGCGTTGGATTGTGTTGTATCCGTGGTATATGTAAGCCAGGCTGGTCACGAGCCTATCCTTTGATGACTGCATGTACATGCACATTTCATTCGCTAGAGTCTTTTTCGATCTCCTGTCTCCGCCTCTTCTGGATATCAATCGTCTCTCAGAATATCTTGCATTTAGCATCTAACAGTTTCTTCACTTTCGCCATTTTTCGGTATTTATTCTCGGAGGCCATACATCATGATATTACTGGGCTGATTTGCATTGTGACTGGGCCATGATGTTGATAGTAGTCTTAGATCTGACTCTGAGGTTGGATGATACTAGTCAAACATGACATCATGCGGCATTGGACTGAAACAACATGAACTACCTACTCTGAGGACTATAAATAAGGGAGTTTGAGTTTGGTAGCGGTACATCCTGATTTTATTTTTCCCGCTTAAACACTGGCTATCCATCGAAACACTGGGATGAAAGTCATCCCACTGTTTCGATGGGTAATTCTATCGTTCTCAGGCACCATCTCAGCTATCGCATTTATCCTGACAGTCTTATTTCCTAACCAGGCGACCACTGTCCTAACCATAACCGCCATAATGTCGTTGCTGTTCACGGTCAGCACCCTCCGGTTCTACCCTACCCGTGACGCATTCATGTTGCTTGTGGTCATGAACATCACCGCTGGCTGTACCGGTCTTACTTCGCGATTGGATTGGGTGACGGTGAGTGAAATTAGTATTCTTTGTAGGAGCTGCCAACTCCTACATAATACAGGTTGTGCATCCTGACATGTCGGGCTCACTTTAATCTGCGCCGCATATTCTATTCTCATATTTTTCGCAATCAGGCTGTCACTTGACTGGGAGGAAAATTCAGAGGTGGTGAACTTGGGTGACATCCTTGGGAATACTACCAGCATCTATGATGCTGCAGTTCATTTCGTTGATGCTCTCCGTTGCTCCGAAACAGTAAGTGGCACCAAAATACCTCATCCTAGTAAGTCATTTTATTCCTGATCAACGGTCCAAGCTGAATAACATTTTTCAGCCCACAAAGCCTTACCGTTGGTCTCCACGTTGTAGCAGCAGCCCGCAGGCGCCTAGTCCACTGTTTAAAATTGTTTTCTTAGTGTATGACTATCATCTCGTGTCAATATCTATCGGTCCTATGTAGTCCCTTGGATGAAAACAAAATGGCCATGTTGCTGGCGACAAGTGGACTTTGGTCTTACGCTCATCTGAGTCATGAGTCCAAGTCTTACTTAGGTTAGTCCTAGACCGAGGAATGACATCATAAACCAAAGAGGATTTGACTTTCAAAATAGCCCCTATATCATTGATCCTGCTCGCTACCATCAAGCTACCATGACAAACTTTTACCGATATATCGTTCTGGCATTCTCGATTATCACCGTTCTAACATTACCTGCCCTCGTCTACTTAATTCCCACTTGGACGACTCTTATATTGGGTGTAACAGCACATCTCTATTTGGGGTTTGGAGTTTATATGTTTTATCTCTGCCCTGACCTGGGCAAGGGTAACACACCTATGTTAATCGTGACCATATCCTCTACTGCTATAACCGCTGCTCTTATCAGCTTTAGCGGTTTGTTTATCAGTGAGCGAGTCGCATTATTCTCAGGAATTGCCAACTGATGTATATATATCATAGGTCCTGAAGCTCTGGGTATTGGATATCTATTACCTGGTCTTGCAATTGCCTATCTCGTCGTCGTCATCTTGATAATCGGACTGTCATTCGAGATATACTTTGGACATTCGGAGACAGTGATGAACATGCTCATTAGCACTATCACTCCTGACCCAGAAAGTCACTCAAAGTATGCCCCGCTAGTAAGTTATTTTATTCCTGATCAATGATGGGAATTTTGAGTAATGATATCTTTTCAAGCCACAGCAGGATCCTGTGGTTTATATTTAACCCTCCGTACTGCGGTTAATCGAATTGAATCAACCATTGACCATTTAGATAGCGCTCTTGAAGAATACTCGTACTATTTGCATTTGCATATCGTACTTCCTTGATAAATTAGGAGCTCTGCCTTGAGTTCAAACCTTACTCCGAGTCACTATTCCTTGCCAGGACATGCAACCGTTCGATAACGGAAGAGCGCTACCTTCGATCAATATCATGATGCAGCCGATGCAAAATTTCCAACTTTTGAGGCGCCTCTCTGCGAGTTGGTTGAATGCCGTTCATTTGGCGTCGAATGCCTTTACGAGGGTACTGTCATTCTTTCACAACTTCTATCAGCAATTTTCAAACCGGATACAACCCAAGCACACATAAAAAACAGACGACATCAAGAATCCTCGTGGTAGTGTCCGCAAGGGAAACATATCCTGTCGAGGAACCTGTTGCAAGAGCCGTTGATGCTAGAGCTCGAGTCTGCATAATAATCCGTATGGGCCGTGGCGATGGGGCGCGGTGTGGGGATGTGTGATGATGAACCTGAAGCAGCTTGCGAATATTGAACTGCGTGTCCAACCATGGCATATGATGATGGCCTTGCCTGTGTGACAGAGACCATGGATGATGTACTGGGCTGTGCAGAACCAGCTTGCGAAGACGGGCACGGCTGTGCATAATCTTGTGACGAGAAGCCCGCCGGTGAAGAGCTATTTGCATGTGGAGCAGCAAGAGGAATGCTGCATGTTGATTCAGGCAACTTTGACCTACCTACTCGCTTCGTTACAGCCAGTCTCTGTCAATTTGTTCTCTAGTTAGAATAAAACTGTGCATGAGATCGAACTGAAGCTGACCTTGAACCCACGCACGGCGTACACTTCAACAACCTTGGGTCGTTGCATTGGTGGAGCTGAGAACTAGTGAGGAAAGAACGCGAATAGAAGACTGAACTATGAACACAGCAACAACACAGCATGACGCAGAAAGTCAGGGATCCCGGACCTCTACGAAGTCTCTAGAAGAGCTGATCACTGTGAACTCAGTACTACACAGGCTTGCTAAAACATCGGTTTGCGCGCCTGTGATGCAGAAGCTGTGGTGTTTTATTTGAAAACACTAAAATCAAATAATTAATGCCTTCGGAGTTTTGTTATCTGTTGCCGTGCACCAAGTGCTCGAGGGACAAGTACTCGGGCGGGCTTCAAGAGTCAATTGCAAATGATTATGATTAACAGTCTAGTATGTCACAACAGTCATGCTATGTAATACAATGATCAACGTGCCCCATTTCCTAAAGACCAACTCACCCGGAAAACCTCGAACTCACGCACTCTCCACCAGCGTTGGATCAAAATACACTCTCCGCACCCACCTCCTCCGCCTGGTCATTCCCGACGCCTTCCACGCCTCAAGAGGTATAGGACGCGGATCTGCCCATACATCATTCGTGTATACCCAACCGTCTGGTTATCCATCATGATGAGGATCATGACATCATGAGATAGCGACACACATAAAACTTACTTTCGTCTGCCCCAAAGACAGGATCTCCACTCCCAGAAGCAGACCAGGAACAAGAAGCAGAAACGGCAGAGACCCAGCTCCCCAGTGTGTCCGGTCTCCACCCCTCCGTCTCTACGAATGCCCAGCCTGGTGTGAGCGAGAACGTGAGGTTGCTGCTGGGGTCGCAGGGAGTTAGTAGCGATGTCAATTTGTGTGATAAACATTAATCCGGTAAAAAAACACGCACCTCACTTCCCCACCTACTCCACTCCAACCATCCCTCGCCCTCGTCCATGGCGCACGATCCGCGGACCTCAAATTTGTCTTGCTCCACGTCCCAGCTCCCGCACCAAGCAACAATACGCTTCCAGACCCATCCCCAACGTCAAACCCAGACCCCATAGCGTCAAGTTCATCCTGTGTGCTAGATGAGGAGGACAAAGAGGGGCCAGGAGCCCACCTCTCGTTCTCCCACAATTCCACTTCCCGCATCTCGGCGCCCCAATGTTTGTCGTCAAGCCTATCATCGTCGATCCAGCGGCGGAGCTTTAGCTTCATAGTGGCATATTTTAAGCTCGTTACTCCCGTCAATGTAGTACTCGCGTTGCCTCCCTTTACGATACCACCGTTTACAGTAGCTTTGAGTAGTGGTAGGATCCGTGCTTGTGTGACTGGGTGTGTCCATATAAAGGGTGACAGGCCTAGGCCAAAGAACAGCAGTCGGAGCGGGATCAGAGGTAAAACAGGCAGTAAGAAGAGGAAAGAGAGCAGGGTAAGCGTTAGGACGAGCGAGGTATGAGTGGATTGATGAATGAGGTGGGGAGTAACTTGTGAGAGGAGGTCGTAGCCATCAGAACTGAGACGGTGGGTTATAAATAAAAGCAGAAATGAATATAATGACACTTACAACGCGCCCATAAGGTTTTGAATCGCTTGGAGGTTAGCTTGCCAGTCGACACTCCCCTCTGAGGGAGGTGGTGCAATTGGGGCTGGTGGGTTCTTCGTTGGTATTGATTCGGATGGCGAAGGGGTAGGATATGTAGAGAGCATTATGGCTGCTAGTATGACATGTGGTATAAGGAGCACCATGCGAGGAAAGTAGCCTGCAACCCCATGATATATGACTCGATATCATAGAAAAGAAGGATGATACGCACACAAGAACGCGTAACTAACAATCCAGACACCAGTATACTTCCACCCGCATCTCCACATAAGGACCTCCTCCACCCGATCTTGCAACCAAAACACGGGCCCTACTCTAGCCACAAACCTCCTGAAGTTGACGGTAGTAATAGGAATGCTGAGCGGGTCTCTCGTGCTCAGCAGACCTGTGTTGGACTTGCGAGGGCTAGCGGACGTAGGGATAGAAGCTGGGAAAGATGTATTAAGCAGAAGGGCAGACAATGATTTTGTCGGGCTGAAGGTGGTGGTGGCCGCAGCCGCAGCTGCAGAGGCAGGCAAGCACGATGGCAATGATGTGCTGATTTTGGCGAGCGGGCGTATGGGATCAGTGGATGCTGGAGATGATTGCAGGCGAATCACGTCTGGAGGAATCTCTACATAGTCGAACGTTGACATTGCGAACAACCGAGTTTTGGCGCGGACGCTTGACCTCCGAGTCTTGAATGACAGTGGTTTAAGAAAAGATTGACGCCCGCATGAAAGCCCCCGTTTACATAATTGTCCAATAAAGAATAGTACTAGTCTGATCAGCTCTCTGGACACGGAATCCAATTAAGTGATGGCCTAAAGTGAAGATGCGACGGTTTGCATCCCGTTCATCTGGTATTTTCAAGAGATTTACCGCGACAAGTAACAGTGAAATTGATAATTTCACTGAAAAATGTAGTGACTATGTGAGTGTCTCATGTGAGTATGATGCAACAGTGTTCAGCGTGTTCGCGGATGGAAAGCTGGTTTGCCATCGACACCAACATGCCATCCGTAGACGATCGATAGTCTCACAAGCGATGATAATCGTCAGTGTGGATGGTCCAGGCCCAGGCATAAACGAGTAATCGACACGACCTGCGCGAAGTTCGAACGATCTAATGACAAAGATATTAACATTCGCATTTACAATTATACGTTAGATATATATAAAAGCTTCCAACAATCACTACAGTATCACATACACCATTACGATGTGCCCTCAGGCGGCCTGACATGCAAAATAACTCGAGGCAGCTTCTTCGCAGTGAGAGGGCTCACAACTTCACTCTCGGACGCGGATGCAGAAATCGACGATCTACCAGACATAGGCATCTGCATCTGCACCTGCGTGCCCTTGCCAGGCTTACTAGCCACCTCGGGTGTGCTGTTGTTTCTCGAAAGCTTCTTGCGCTCGCGTAGGGTCCTCGATGTCGGTGGCACCCAACTCCGTGAAGGCTGTGGTGGGGTCCGGTAGACATCGAGATAGGAAAGTAGCTCTGAGGTACGTGTAAGCCATGGCTCAGGATCGGCGCTTCCTAGTGAGGGGCGCATGGATTTACGGGCCTTGGTGGCCTTCTCGAGCTACGACGAATCTCGGGTTCAGCATAGAGAAACACATTGCAAGCTGAAATACCTTGATGAGGTTTTCCAAGTCCCACCAATTCTCATCCACATGTACGGTTTTCCCAACGAGTCCACATATGTGTGCCATTGCCCCACTGCTCAGCGCACGATCGCTGTACCCGCCTTCGAGCACGCTCACGACGCGTCCCCGAGCATAAACATTGGCGAAATCACACGTATCAAGAGCAAATCGGTGATAGAAACTTGTAGGGACCTTTCGGTTATGGCGAGACATGCTTGGATACTCGTGTTCACAGGCATCGAAACCACAACTATTTCAACCATCTACCGTGGGGTTTTGGACACGAGATATGATAAACACACCTGATGAAGACCATAACATCATCGCCTGGTCCGCCGGTACTGTCAAGGAATTGCGATGCTCGCTTCAACATCACGGAATATCGCTCTTTGTAGAGGACATCCCAAAAGTATGCTTCGGAGTTATAAGTTTGTAGATGTATATTCTCGATGTATTGTCCATGTGGTCCGTGTATCGAAGTTGACGCGGCCTGAACAAAAGACGCCTTACCGTCCTATGATATGCTGCTGAATCACTGGTAACGAGAGAATAACAGAAACGTCCCTTACCTCGCACGGGAAAGAGAGAACGTCGTGTATCGAGCCGTAGAATATCTGCGGCCCACGGGTTGGACGAGGTGCGTTGGGTTCAGAAGGCGACTGCTCGGATTCGAGCTTCTGTTGGTAGGTCTCTTCGTTTATTTGCCATACTATTGACTGCGTGCCATTACCTGGCAAAACAATTAGGTAGGGTGTCTCCGACGGAGGACCTTGAACTTGCCATGATGTAAATCAATATCCAATATAACAACGCGTTGAATTCCGTGTTTGAGGTGTGCTACGAAGTGTTTGAGTAAATTGGCACCAATCGAGGTTGACGAAGCTCACCATGAGCTGCACCAATCGCCACATTGTTTACAAAACAGAATCCAGCAGGGGTATCTTCACCGCAATGATGGCCAGGGGGTCTTACTGCTACAAATGCTCGTTGAGGGTCGGTGGAAAAATTCACACGAGTAGACGCGATGACAGTATCCACTGCTTGGCACACGGCACCAATAGCGCCTTGGATAGCATCGATGGAGGAGGGACATACTGCAACCACGCGGAACATTAGCTTCACAACCGAAATCCCTCCCAAAAAACACATACGGTACAAGTCAAGTGGTGGCATCCCTTCCGGCATTTCAGACCCCTTCTTAGTAATATTATCTTCGCTATCCCGAGCCCATGCCTTCAAGTTTTGGAGATATACATCCCCATCTATATCTCCATGAACATATTTTACTGCAGGATTATCCAAGAGGTCGACAGTAACTGTGCTTCTTGTGACAGAAATACTTCGAGCTCGAACAAGTCCACCGTCGGATGTAGCGATATCCATCTTGCTGAGGGCAGCAGTCAGCTCATCCTCCACGGAGACATTTGCATCTGAGGGCTTCAGAGCACCTTCAGCCTCTTCGATGCGCGCTATAGCAGCAGCGAGTCCGATCTTGACGGCGCGTAAACGTTCGGGTCGCTCCACAATGCTCGAGGTATCTCGTGAGCGGATGAATCGGTGCCCCAGACAGTCATCTTGTAGGTATATTTTGACGAATGTTGAGACGTTTGACGAGGATGAGAGGGTCTCTGACTCGGAGGAGATTATAGGTAACGGAGCGCCGATTCCTAGTGGGTCGCCTTCGGACCCAGCCTCTATCTTGATAGTCGAATCGGCTGACTGAATTCTCATGTTGTTCATGACTGTTAGTGCTGTGGGATCCTGCATATGTATGTGAAAGCGACAGGAGAATAAGTACTTACACTAGATGATCATTAATGATATTGGATGTTCAGCTCGTGAAGCGCGTTATTTACTTCTGTTTACGCCATTCTTCGCCCCAACGCTCACTGGTCTCCCATTGTCAGACCTCAAGGCAGTCATTCCTTCTTCTTCAACTTGAAGGGCCTGTGGGCTGGTAGCCTCAATGCTAGCGGATTCTCGAAGCAAGCAAATTTGTACACCAGGGTCCCCGGATGCTGTTGTGTAGGTCGCTGTCGGCCCTCGGGTCACTTTTGCAGCCATGTTCTCCTTCGGAATCGGAACTGGAAGGTTGTTGGTTCAGCCTGCGTCGGCTTGAGGGTTGACGTTGCGCGATCAAAGGGGTTTTGATCCTGAATACATCATCCTTCCTGGTTCAAGCCTTCAGCATGACATCAATTGGCGTGCGCCCGGCCAGCTTGTCCCTGCCTAGAATGTTACTTTACTTTCATCATTGAATCTAGCTCTATTGCAAGAGCTTCGCTTAGTTCCTCGCAGGGAGTTACTCCCCCCTGATGACTCGATCCCGCACAAGGACAAGACATGTAGGACTCTACCAAGACTGTTCACACGTCGGAAAATCTTCACCGCATCCCTGCTCGCATTTCCTTCTCGCCTTGAGTTACCCAAAACAAACTCATGGATAGCACTTTGAACAATTCAGGCTTGGCGAGATGTGACGCTGCCAAGGCTATGTGACTAAATCTGAGCCTATGCTTTTTTATTGGTCATACACAGATACTGGTCCTTACTGGTCGCTCCACGAATGGAACTGGCACGAGGGTGTTCAAGCTGATGCAGGCGTCTTCTGTCTATTATTCAAAATTTCTACCTTTTCCTATGTCAAGGAACCATGTGTAGGTGACTATAGCTTCTCCGAAATCCGCTTTCTTACCCAAAAAATGCTTCAGCTTTTACAGTGGCATTGTGTTTTACGAGATGATTCAGAAGTCGGGCGTCATCCGATGGCTAATCCTTCATACAAGCATTTTCCTACGTTCGCATTTCTGATTTCGAATCAATCATGTGCAGTATCAGTTGAGAAATAAAATCATGTAGGGATTAAAATACTCCAGAATTGTAACCCGAAGCAAGTTGCCTTCAAGGACATCATACGACCAGACCCATGGCTCTCTTTACCAAGACACCCGAGTACGCTTCGATGCCTCGGTGTTGCCTTTTGTGTTCTGCTAAATTTCGACGACTCCCTGCTGGTGTGAACTGCCGGAAATCACACCATCTAATCAGCGACTTACATGGTGAGCACTGAGAAGTACTTGCACCGCGCTCGTTCAGACTGGCTCAGCCAAGGCTATGGAATGCAGGATCAATCTTGATGATATCGTACACACCAGCTTCAGATTCCCTATTCGATGACAAGCGATGAACCAAGGGCAAAAGGCTGTCCGCGATGTCTGATGTAGTGATAGTACATAATTGATTTTCGTTGCGGGACTCACATAAAAATCAGTCCTCTGCTGGCAAAGCCCTAGGTTCTTCCAACCCCGAGGTATCTTTTCTCTGTTCCTCATCTTCGACAGCCATCATATCAACCGGTACGTCATCCACCCCTTCTTCCTCTTCCTCCCCCTCTTCCTCCCCCTCCCCCTCTTGCTCTTCCACCTCATCTCCTTCGTCCTCCCCCTCGCCTGGCTCACCCATCTCATCATCGACTTTATGTCCGGCTATAGCGCTGAGAAAGTCTGATAGGGAAGCGGAGGATGCTACTGCTGTCCGCGGTGCGAACGTGAATGGTGGTGGTAGATTTGTTGCCTTGTCCTTCCCTTTTGCTTTTGAGGCGACTGGTGCAGATTCACTTTCTCTGGCCTTGCCCTTGTGCGAGGAACTTGCGGTTCCGGATTTACGACTCTTGTCTCCTTTCGTGTTATCTCTATAAACTGCGCTTCCTCAGTCCTATTCGGAAATGAGAGGGTAAGGTCTTACTTTGAAGTTCATTCTGTAGATTCTCGACGAGATCTCCAAACTCAATCATCTCCAGAGCTTTAAGCACATCGGACGCAGAAATACTCTTGTGCTGTTTTGATAAAGCCACGTCATGAGCTCTGAGGAGATATATCAGAAGACATTGTATAAAACCAGCGGTAACACACACGTCGCCACTGATGCAGTGATCAGCAATTCAGTAGAGCGTAAATATAAGACATCTTCGCATACCAAGGTAGTTGATGAATACCGTCGAACCCTTCACCAAAGACAACACTGTCTCTTTTTGTAGCTTCGCATTGTCTGGCATCTGAAGGAATGACTAGGTCAGCGCGAGATATTTTGCTACACACGATGTACGCCTTACTGCTGACTTTGCTATCTTCGTAACAAGACTCTTAGGAAGCTCGAAGTTCTCGATACCCTCTGAGACTAAATCTTGCTGAGCTTGAGCAGAAATCGGTCCACCGCCAGCATCTTTACGTGGCATTGCTTCGTACTAGCGATGGTCGTGGTTGGTGTTTTGAAAGCGTTGTACCGAGAGTCCGAGACCCACGTGAGGCAACAGTTGGATGACGTACTGCTTGTGCTACTTGGACTGCAACTTGTCATGAGAGCCCAAGCTGGCATTGAGTTCTATGTAAGTGGCTCTTGTGCAGACCTGCCTACCATGTTGCTGACTCCAAACTGACTCGTATGATAAAAATCCTACAGTATGTTCCCTCACCTTGCTGGTACACACTACACTCATCACTTTGATTCCGAATACGCACTTCGACGGGCTCATATCGGGACAGAGAAGAATCAAAGATCAATGAAGAATAAGAAGTTAGGTCTCCGGAATCCCGCGTAATTGTATGGCCCATCTGCCTTTTTTTCGCATGCTCGTGAGCAATTCTCCACGACAAAACTGGACGCCGCTATGTGTCCTGCTTCTCATCTCTTTGGATCCAGATCCAAGATGGCTGCGGCGAGCAGACTTGGTCGCTTTAGAAGGCGTCTGTGATATCCTGTTCACAAGCCGTCCTTATCCTCGCTGTGCAAATACCTACATAGGATTTAGGAAAACGGAAATGTAACTTGAAAGAATTGCAATTGGGAGTTTGAAGTTTGAACCTCCCGGAACGTTTTCTTCTGGCAGATTATCAGGTAACACTGGCAAAAGTCGGGCGCCGCTCCCCTACTAGGCAAGCTAGAATTAAATGGCAAACGGAGTTATGGTGGACGGTATCAGATCCATAGGGCATCATTGGGCCAGCGGATATGAGTTATCTGATATTGATGAGGCATCACCACTTCTTCTCAACTTCATTTTCAACTCTATTGAAGTGTTCCCCCAGCCTATTGTGTTTTGCCAAGTTCTAACGTTGTAAAAACGTTAACCTCAATACCCGTGTACAACATTAATATTCACATGTGTACTAGTTACCCGCCGGTTCGAATTCCGTGTCCACAGGCCCAGGTTCAAATATCCACGGTGAAACACGTCGGCACTCCCAGTCAAGTGCCCAGTCATCCCCGAGCCTACCGTTATGAGTGTTTTTGACTAGTCTCCGAGTCTTTTTTCAAGGCGGCTACATCGAATAACAGATCGCACTCGTTATCAAAAGACGATCCTTTGGCGTCAATGTTGTCTACCACGGTTGACCAAGCCCGAAGTGAGGACCAAAGGTACGAATGTTAGCTATGAGCATCTGTTGGTGACCCACTTATTTTGCTGGTACCAGACCATTCAACGACCTCACACCGCATCTTCTCAAGCAGTCCAACTATCCAATTGCTCACGGAGGCTTCGGAGATATTTGGAAATGCAGCTTAGTTTTGCCTGCACGGTTCACTGAAGAGGTCTGTTGACATGACTTGCAACATATAGTGGGTCCTCAGTCACTGACCCTGCAGAAAACTTCCACAGAATGTGGCAGTTAAAGCCATTAGGTCTCACTTTTTTGATGAGAATGATAGAGTCAAGAAAGATAAGGTAAGTCATTGGGTTTTACGTCTAAGAAAACTCAACCATAATGCCGATTTCGTCAGAGGTTGCGTCGGGAATTAATCATGTGGCGAAAACTTATCCACGACAACATCCTCCCATTATACGGGGTTGCCTTCGGATTCGGTCCGTTTACTGCCATGGTGTCTCCATGGGCAAAGAATGGATCGTTGACAACGTATCTTGAGTCCCATCGAGACCTTCTGGTACCCGATCGATTCAAACTTGTGAGTTTATGTTCAATCTGTCCAAAGCTGGTTGAGACGGTTCTTCTGCTAGCTGTCCGATATCGCAAGTGGTCTACGTTATCGTCCGTATCTGTCTGACATGTTGATGTTCAATCTGCTGACCCTATTGATTGCTTCCTTAGTCCATTCAAATCGAGTTGTACATGGAGATCTCAGCGGGGTTCGTCGAGGCTAACTCTTCCGGTATGACACGCTGACCATATTCCAGTCTAATGTTCTGGTGATGGAGAATGGCACCGCTTGTCTTTCGGATTTCGGGCTTTCCGGTGTTGTATCCGAATTCTTTGGTTCGGCGACTTTCTCCTCTACCATCTCCGGCAATGTTCGGTGGGGAGCCCCAGAGCTGTTCGCTCTACCAGAAAACCAAGACGGCTCAACGAATCGCCCTACTAAAGAAGCTGATATTTACTCATTCGGCAGCACCATGTTACAGGTGCGCATGGTCCTTTGCATAGCTGCTCGCTGAAGTATATCTTTGTTTCAGGTTCTCTCTGGGAAGGTCCCTTACTACTACATCAAACAGCAGATGCAAATTATTGTGATGGTGGTGGATGGCAAAAAACCCAGACGCCCGGAGGAGCCGAAGATCGCGGAAGACCATTGGCGCGTGATCGAACGCTGCTGGAGTCCCTGCAACGTTAGACCAGCCATTGAAGATCTTCTGAGTTTCGTCGCAACACAACGAAGTAAGCACAAAATTGATTCGTCGAATGTATGTCGGTGACTAAATTGGAGCTTTAGAATGCCTGTGAGCAACTTGGCATACACGCCTAAAATCCCCAAGTACGATTTCTGTGTGCTAGTAGGGTGATGTCTCAGAATTGTAGAGTCGGTTTGAAAATTGCTGATAGAGGTTGTGAAATGACAGTATTAGTACCCTCATAAAGGCGTTCGACGTCAAATGAACGACATTCAACGAACATACGTATAGGAGCTATCATGATCCGAAGATCTCACATAATCGTTTGGGACGCGGAGCTGAGCGGACATGAGTCCATCATCGTCAAGGAACATCCACCACTTAAGTGGTATGTTAGATGCAGTTGGCCTGTTGACGTTGCACAATCCCAACCCGATATGATCCTGCTCTTTCGCCGCCTTCAACCACACCCGCTTGACATTAAGCACCCGCCGACCTCAACGGCTTCTTCAAGTTGAGTCTCGGTCTGGCCTGATTGTTGACCACTCCGTGGTTTTAGGCACCGCTCTACTCGAGGGTCAGCAAGTCATTGTGGACACTGACGCATGTCCACTCGTCTCTCCCTTGGGAAAGTATATGATGGTGTGGTTGTGTTGTGGCGATTCTACGAACAGACTCTCCGCATATGAAATTAGGTCTCCGGCTTGAACTCTGGCAAGACTGGTTCGAGTATCTGGGACTGGGACGGGCTTTTCGCAATAGGTAAAACGGTTGAATATCGCAGGCCACATCTCATATTGTTCCAGCCACTCGGGGCTCCTCGATGCGTTGGTCCCTTGCCATCCACTACCATCTGCACGCCTCATCGCCGCGCAGCTCCGCTTGTAGGGCCATTATCTCTCCTTATCTGGCGCGGTTCGTTTAGTTCCCTGTATTTCAGTGCTCGACTTGCGATGAGCTTCAAAACCGCTTCAGCCCCGATGATGCTGATCCTCCTCGCTTGGAAACGTTGCGGAGATACGGTATCGCCTCCAAATCTGGCGTGGAGGCAAGCCGCAGCTGTGCCAGATATGAGTAGTGGTGATGTCAATCGTTCCACGCAACCAGGTCATCCTACAACTGGGACATAAGGGTCTGTCGCAAACACAAGGTGTAGCGGGAGAAGCTCTTCGGTTCTCGTCATTCCACCTCGTGTCAGTCATCGGGTCATTTGCTGACATTCTTTGTCACTCCATACCTTACCCGCGTTTTCGAGCGATCTCACATGTAGCCCATGCGATCGCATGTACATGAGAATCCATTTTCGTAATGCAACTACTCGTCGGTGTTGCATCACTGGTGCGTCCTCCGCGTGCATTTTTTTTCCCACCAGTACCACCGCGATCCACAATATTTGCATCACCGTGATAGCCGATTCTCGATCGATCGCCCTACATAGTTGTTTCACAGTCAACTGAGATACCGAGCTCATGTCCTTCCATCCATGCAATATTGGTACAAAAATACAGAAATCTATCGTTAACTGAATTGCTCTTCCTTTGATTGACCGTGCACATTTCATTCGCTAGCTTCTTCAATCTCCTGTCTCCACCGCTTCTGGATATCAATCGTCTCTCGGAATATTTTGTATTTAGCATCTAATAGTTTCTTCACTTTCGACGAAGCGTTGGGGGCCACGAGGGTACCAGCAGGTGTCATTTCGACCTGAAGGACATTGTCAACAATCTGCATCTACGCTCAGTACATAGGAGGTCTTACCATGATCTTCCACATGTCTTCTCCGACCTTGACACCCTCCGCTGCAATCCTTCCCAACATCGCTGCACCGAGAACCACCGCCTCGGAATGTGACTTGGGCAGGACGACGGGGATGTTACACGTGTCCGCAAAGAGCTGCATCATTACCACATTCTTTGCCTGCCCACCAGACATATACAGAGATGTGATGTCATGCCCTGCCGTGTTGAGAGCCTCGACGATGTGTCGTGTTTGAAGGGCGATGGCCTCGAGGGTGAGGTAGTATTTGCGAGCGAGGTCGGCGATAGATGATTCCTGAAGATCACTTAACCAGATTTCAGTTCTCGATTGAAGCGGCGACTTACCAGCTCAAGACCGACAATGGAACCTCTCATTCGAGGGTCGGCAATCGGAGACCTATTTCCTGCGAGACGTGAACAAAAATATTAACATGAAACGGTAGCTCATCGCACCATGGAAATCGGGATAGAAATGTATATGCTTTGTAAGCTCCGTGTAGGTATCAACATGATTCTCATGGCGCAATTTTTCGAGGACGTCCAGCAAGACTATAGACAAACATGAGAACACAATTCATGACTCCAGTATGAAGAGCTGCACGAACCGATATGAATAGCCTTTCCCTCTTGCTTTGCACGTTCTTTGAGTTCGGGATACGCGGTATGAGTGGTGATGATGAAGTCAATAAGCTGTCCCGTGGACGACTGGCCCCCTTCATTCATCCACCAGCCAGGGAATGCTGCATCCTGTAAGATTGCAGCGTTAGGACATGGATTGCTATGCGGGATGGCGGTGAAATACTTTATATGGGCCCCATACACCCTTTACAAAGACACCTTCTCGACCCTGAAACAATGTTTTCGTCAGTATAAAGATGGTTTGTGCAGGTAACTTGCCTGAACAATATGACAAGTGCTAGTTCCGGCGACAGCGGCCAAACGGTGCCGAGACTCGTCGAGAGAAGGAAGTACGGTTGAGAGCTGACCATTTTCCGTGTATCGAGCGGCAACGGTGCCCATCCAGCCAGCATACCTAGCGCGACCCAGGAGCATCCATATCAAAGTAGACGCACTGATAAAATATGACATACGCGTCAATCAGACCACTTCCAACAGCAGTGCCTTCCACAAGTCCAAGTTCTTCAGCTGCCTGTCGGGACAAGCCTTTACCGACTGGGCTCCCGGCAGCCTGTACTCGGCCCTTGGCAGTGCCCATCTGCCTCCAATTACCATCATCGATGAGTTCACCGAGACCGATGCGTTCGAAGAAGTCCGGCTGCCAGCCTTTGTCAGGAACAAAAGAGCATTTGCATGTAGTTGAACAATAGGAGCGTGTGTTATCTCCAGTTGCTTTGTATGTGAAGAAATCGGGAAGGTCAAAGAATTGGCATCGGGCGAATAGGGCAGGGTCCATATGCTTCTTGAGCCAAAGAATCTTAGGCACCTCCATCTCAAGCTGCTCGCAAGATGGAATTAGCAGGGTACACTGGATTAGTGGCTGAGTTACATACACTCATGGTCCCGCCAACATAATTCAAGACAATCGACTCAGTGGAGTTGATAAGTTCAGCCTCCTTCTCAGCGCGATGGTCTGCCCACAGGATGATGTTCCGATCGCCATTCTTCCCAATATCGTTGCCTTTGGTCACTGTTATCGGATTCGCGTCAAAATCTGACACGGCGAGAGAGCAGGTAGCATCAAAGCCGAGTCCTTTGACTGCGCTCGCGGGAACGTTAGACTCCTTTAAAACTTCCTTCACCGCGGTACAGATCTGCTCCCAGATATTGTTCGTTGATTGCTCGAAGATGCGGTGATCGTGCTGATCGCGCCAGGTGATGGTATCTTTTGTGGAGGAAGCTTTGATCTCGCCATTTTGCGCGACGAGAGAGGCACGAGCAGAGCCAGTGCCAACATCGATACCGATGAAATAAGGTGTTTCACTTCCCATTGCAACGGACGGGATGGTGGTGGGAGGGAAATTAGTATTAGTGTGATTGAATCAAGGTAGAATTCCTATGTGCGACATTGGAAACTCCACACACTGCTCGGTAGCCGGCACGGGACCCATCCAATTTGGAGATGTACTAGTTCAATTGAAGTTAGCAGGTAAGCGCCGTAGGCCCGACGCGTTCACTGAAGATCACAAAAAGGAGACGTCGCTGATAAGGCTTGGTAAATCATCGAACAACGCGTCCATCCTGGAGCTCATTTGATCAAAGTATAGCTAACGCGATACTTCTCATGTTTTTCGAGTCCGTCTACATCGATCTCCTTGCAATGCGTTAACATGGATTTTGTTATTCTCCTGACAGCTCTCGTAGCAATGTAGCAATGGGAACGCTGTTCCCCAATCCGTGGGGTCAGAGGTATACAGAAGGATCACCATATGTTGAGTACGCTATCGAGGGCAACTTGACATTTCCTCGAAAGCAATGCCAGCAAGTCACATCAAAAAGACTGAAGTTTGTCCATCAAGATCGCCCACTCAAGTACAGTCACACCTTTCTTCAATACCTCCTCTTTCATCTCCCTGTCTCTCGTTTCCTCTCGCAATCGGGCAAATGCACGCAGGTGTTCCTCGCGCCGAATTCCGAGACTGGCAAGTACAGGGGCTATATGAAGCAACGTCGGTTCGCAGGACGCAAGCACCATTTCAACCGATGATGTGGAGGTTGAACGAACGCCCATCATGGGGGGCGCAGAAGGCCAGCTTCTACTAGGAAGGCTACGTGGAGGCGAGTTGCTGTTGCTGTTGGTACTCCTGGTTGGTGTTGGTTCTTGCGAAAAAGTGGCTGGCTGCATTTGTAGTGGTGAAGTTCTGACATGCTTGGATAGAGCTTTGAGTTCGGCCATTGTATATATCCGTTCAGATCGTGTCGGGCTTGGAGGAGCATCCCGTTTGTCGCGTTTTGCTTTCTTCCCCTGAGGTGACCAGTTTGCGTTGAGATCAGATGGTGTGTATAATCTCTCCGAGCGATATGTTTGGGAAACACTTGAGCGGCTTCTTCTGAGTCCTGATTTCAGGTTCTATAAATTCGGGCGGTCAGCGTCATGTTCGATTTGGATGATGCATCGAGGCACAGACCTCTATATCTCTGGGCACTGGCGGCGACTTACTTCGCCATTCCTGGGTCCGTTGGGTGGTATCAGCAACATTATTTCCAACCACATTTCCGAATTCATCCTTCTCGTTTCTTGCAACATCTTCCCTCCACATCGTGACCTTCGTTCCACGTTCAACGGCTTTCGATCTTGCCTCGGACCCACGACGCTTTATAGTGCCTGCATTCTCTTGCCGCTTGTCCGATGAATGTACGGTCTCTTGATCGTTAAGCCCTGCATCGAGCACGCGCCTCGCAAGCTCCTCGGTATAAAGGTACTCTTCTTGTTGCAGATCAGGAGCCCGCCCATAGTCGACTTCATGCTTCTCTGCCCACTCCCCGTAAACTCCATATACGCCACTATATCGTCCGGCATCTCCCATCTGCTCCTTGTGGACATGCACCTGTGTGACACCATCAAACCCCCGCATTTCCGACGCAGTTTCAAAGTCGACGTCCTGGGTCACAGCATCAAAATCGTCATTCACGATCTGGACTGTTGTCGGTGCTCGGGGGTGTCTGTGTCTGCGAGCCACGGGGGCTTGAACAGCTACAATCTCATGAGATGATTCTTGATGCCCATCGATGAGTTCAGATCATTGGATCAATCACTTAAGAGTGATACTCACCACTCTCTGACCGTCGATACCGCATTTTTCCGCGATGGACAGCGGCCCTGGGTGTTGCCTGTGTACTCCGATGCGATGATCCTTTGTTGATGTCGAGGGTAAAGTCAGGAGCCAGGCATGTGCCACTCTCGGTTTGTTTCCGAACCCGAGGGAAACACGAGGCCTCCTGCGTCCAAACCTTTAAGTGTGGTGCCTGGCTCACTCCAACTTTTGCAATCTGATCACACAGAATGAAGCGGTCGTTGACTCGAATTGAAATGCGTCCTACACGTGTTTTTGAAGTGTGGGACATCGTCTGTGTTTGATTGATAGAAGGATGGTGTCTTGATTGAACGGCTAATCGGATAAGGATTGGGCAGTAATATACAATGCGGAGAAATACAGGCTGTGGTACAACATTAATAAGATAATGCAGATATCAAAGAACACCTAGCAAATAATAAAAGTAGAAGCAGAATGTGCTACGCGGTTGACTAGCTATTTCTTCGTCTTGCTCTTTTTGCTGCTTGATGCCCCTGCTTTCTCTTCTGCCTGATATGATGTTAGCGAAGATCATCGTGCCTCGAAGAAATGCTCACCTTCCGTTTTGTACCCTTTCCGTCTTTAACAGTTTTACCTTTTGATTTTGCATTGTCGACCTTTGACTTCTTCGGCGAGGTTTTGGGTTGTACTGAGAAGAAGCCATCAAGACGACCTTGCTGTTTTGCGTTTAAGAATTTTTGTAGCTTCTCGGCGCCTTTGCGAACTCTTTCCTCGCTGTATACGCGTCAATTGGTGGTTGTGTATGTGGGAGACTGTGCTTACTTGAATCCTTTCTCTGTGACCAGGAACTGCACAAGACCATCGATATCTGGATCTTTCCACTCGAGCTGACAAGAATTTAAGTGATTATACTAATGGGAAGGTTGTGAATGAATATCATACCTCCACCTCAGAAGCCGGGACTACATCTGGTTTTTCGAATAATTTCTTTGCCTCTTCCCAAGGCCACTCATCGGGGACTTGTACGCCTCCTTTTTTCTTCTTGGTGCCATCTTCTGCGTCGGCAGCTTTCTCCTCCTTCTCTGCCTGCCTGAGTAGAGTCACCGCGTCAGAGACATGAAGTCGCGTAAGGCTGAAATCACGTACTTCTCGCGCAAATGCTCGACGACACCTGCAAGCCCACCGTGCTCTCGTATAAGTTTTAAAGCACTCTTCGGTCCAACTCCTCTTATTGGCTCGAGATAATCGCAACCAAGTAATATGCAGAGGTCGATGAACTTGGACAACTTCAGTTCAGAATAAATCAGGGGGCATGCATAGAACGGACCTGTGACATGTCCATCTCGAAACCTTCGAGTGCCTTTTGGAGATTTATCTCACTTATAGGTGCTTTCTTTGCCTCGGAAAAGGTCAGGTGTCGGTAGAGAATGGGTGCGTTGAAAGTGAGGGTGTCCATATCTTCTGAACCCGCTGCATATACCTGAGTTTTGGTAAGTACCGACGTTAACGAAAAAACGCGTTGCAGACCTTGCCTCCCCTGGCGAGCTCTGCGCATTGTGCCTCTGCTTCGGATGGCGCCTGAGAGGGCATTAACAACTGAACCACGGAGCACATTGAAAGACATACTACAATAACAGGGATACCCATAAGTTTCAACAGCCTTCTACATTCTTCGTTGTGCTCTTTTGTGACTTTGACGGTTCGTCTAGAGAGCCTGTCGACATCCTCCGCAGTACCCGTTTCTTTAGCCTCTTCGCCTTCTTCCTTAGCTTCCTCGCGCTTTTCAAAACGTTTTGAGAGCTATGAGAAAGTGAGATGACGCATATGCCATATGATTGAGCTACATACCACACCCGACTTGAGTTCGGGAGGCTTGCCATCGAAAACATACGCGGGTTTGATGCCATTCTCGACTATACGTATAGTACGATAGAAGAAGCCCATCAGATGACTCGTTGTCTCCCCCGCGTCGTTTGTGAGCATCTCGCCATCTTTCTGGCGGACAGCAATAAGGAACTGGTATATCGACATGGACGCGTCTATGGCAACTTTGCGTCCGAAGAGGGTCTTTATGTCATGTTCTGTGATAGCTTTTGGTGCATGCTCGGAGATGAGCGCTGTGAGTCCTTTGATTCCCATTGTGTGTTGGTTGTGTTGGATGCCGACGTCGTGGACGATGAGGAGGCGTGTGACAACGTACGCGCGACAGTCGTGACGCGACTGTGACTCAACGCGACTGGGATGTGACCCCTTCAGTTGTCAGAACTTTTTTTATGGCATTTTGATTGATTAAAATGCCTTAATGGTCTGACATGATTCTGATCAGATTTTAATCAAACAGTCAGCGTTTTGATGACAATTATAAGTGCATTTCGACGCAAATTTCCATTACCGTCACAATTGGGTATGAAACTGCAATTTTAATCATGAGATGGCAATATGACACTAATTCCAATGGCGGTCACAATTTGATTTAAAATCAGTATTATAACCATTTCGTGGCATTTTGATGTTCATGCTCGGCATCGCAATAAGCATCTTAAAGTGTGTTGTAAAGGTCAATTTGAGATTGTTTCAGCTAATAAATCGCATTGTCGGGCATATATTCTACTCTGAATCTGCAGTAGCAATAACGAACTCGCGCAAGACTCGCAATTTCAAACCTTGCCTCGGGCGGCGATCATAAGGGTGTGCTCCATGCAGTGCTCTAGGCTGCTGGTCGATGAGGAAATGCTGGAGCTGATTGAGGGGAAATATTCGAAATTGAACGGCGGGCTTCGAGCCACTTGAGGCAAAAGTCCTGTACCCGACATTGAAGAAGGCAGGGAGGTAGGTGTCCTGATTGGACTGATAGTAACATCAGCTTCCATAGGTTCTGAAACAAAGGCAGGACACACCTGTACTTTCTCATTCGTCATGGGGCGGGCGGCGCGTGGAAAGGCGGGGGAACGATGGTCTGAACCGTCAAGAGAACTGGCGAATGATAAGTTGTAAAACGTTGATAGCAGTCAGGCAGTCTAAGGCTGAATGGTGAGTATGATTCAGATTGCTGGGGAGGGGGGGGGACAGAACGTACCAAGCCTGGAGAGTCGCCAGGAGGCCTTCAATGGTCCACCTAACATTTGAGAAAATGTCTGATTTAGCGTGTTGTGACCTTGAGAGGACGGAGGCGGTGTCGACGTGTGTATGGGTAGGAGAAGGCATTGTACTTGTGGGATCCGAGGCGGTGTCAATGTGTGTATGGGTAGGAGAAGGTATTGTACTTGTGGGATCCGATCTAATAGGATGAAGGTGAACCATACCATAATCACCACTAGCGTGGTCTGGTTCAGTTTCGTCTAGACTGCTGTGGCCCTCATGGGAGCTTGCAAAAGTCGTGTTGCTAGATTTTCGGTGATGAGCCGATAGTTTGTCCATTGGAGAACTGAGTAAATGCAAAGAAGAATAACCATTGCGTTCGTCTGGTTTGTTATCCCTCAAGGACAACGAGGTAGCGAAATGTACTGAAGATTGAGTTGATAAGGTAGGAGAAGGAGGAACGAATAGAGAGGCACCGTCGTTAGAGGAAACCACTGTAGGGGGGGTACTTCGCTCCTGGTCCAGGGGTCTTGCCATATCATGGGAGTATGAGAGAGCGCAAGAGATTGAAAGAGAACATGAAACGATTTAGAGAAGGAGATGTTGAGGCCGTGATGATTCACACTTGCTGTGATTGATGTGGTCAGAGGTTGACATGTAAATTCAGATTCCGATGACATGGCAACACTTATTTCAATTGATTAATATTTATTATTATAACATTATAATTATTATACAACTGCATTGCGAGCATAGGCAGGTGCGGGTGGGACAGTATGAATGAAATCCTTGGGTGAGGGCGAACGCAGGAGGGAGGGTAACTGAGAATAACGAAGTGAGAGTGATTCAGATCCCGAACAGCAGCATGATTGATGTCCATATCAGCGCCTGGGGGGATGTAGGATGAGAGAGACGGCGGCGAGTCTGGCGTGAATAAAATGTCAGTGGGAAGTGAGGCGAGCTCTCATCGAATGAAACAGTGAGTAGCAGCAGACAGTTTTCAAGCAAAGAAGTATGTTGTCAATGGACGAAGGGACTACTAGCTGTAAGTACACAGTATGACTGCACTAACCATTCATGACACCCGGAATTCTAATATCCAAGTCCGTAGTATTATGCAACACCATTGCGGGAAGAGCGGCGAGGGGCCACGTCTGTGCTAACCGCCTTGGCTTTTCTCCTCCCCTTTTTCTGCACTGTGACCTTCGTACCTTCACCCTCACCAGACACACCTTCCACAGATGCTACTGCTACTTGAATAGCAGCAGGGCGGGATCGGGGAGCAGGTGCAGTAGCGGGTGCAGTCTGATGTGCAGGCAATATCGGTCCAGGATGACTACCGTTGTTGCTCTGCATGGCAGCAGATATGGACTGGGATGTGGGGATAGTATGAGTGGCAGACGTGGTGACACTGGGTATAACGGTAATGCAGGGTGCAGGAGGTGTAGTGGGCAGTGCTGGTGCGGTGGGCAGAGCTGGTGCAGTGGGCAGGGCTGGTGCTGTGGGCAGGGCTGGTGCTGTGGGCAGGGCTGATGCAGAGGGCAGTGCTGGTGCACTATCATAGATGGCAGATGAGCCAGCATTGGCTGGTGGTGCTGCCTGTGCTGCGCTGTTGTCATCTGAATCTGAGTCGTCGTCATCCAAGCTGGCCATCACCTGCTGTAGCGAATCAGTACAGTCCTCCATACTCGTAGCCTGAGCATCGTCTGCATCACGAGCAGTCTTGTCGATGTTTTCAAAGACATAGTCATTCATGTTTTTCACGATGGCTTGAACACGCGGATGCGCCCATTGGGTAACAAAAAACCGCTTGACAGTTCGAAAGACAGCGGAGTAAGAGATTGACGAGGTGGCACCGACACCTGAACCTGGGAATTGTTGATCGGGAGACAGCAAAAAGATCATCTATTGGGGGACGCTGTTCAGTTACCAATGGTCAATACTGTAATATCGGAAACATACCGAAGTTACGCTACATGCAATTAAGCCGGGTGTGCAAGCCTTCAGGCGCCAAATCTTATAGTAGGGGCTCGGACCTCCGCCACGTCCTGACTTCAAATAGATTGACATCTTGCCGCCCACTGCAACCTTGATAAACTGTTAGAATAGGATGAGTAAATGCTTTGGTAAGTTTATCGTGAACATCGCACCTTCGCAATCATGAACCAATTACCAAATACCTTCTTCGCACTGATCTTCAGATCAGGATAGATGATAGGTGCCTTGAGGACATCGAAGTCTTTCCCCTTGCCTGCCACCCATCCAATCATGTCCATGATCTGCTGGTTAGACATGCGATCATACGACGCAGAGAAATATTCGGGGGACATGTTGAAGATACTGCCAGCCACGCTCCGCAATGCATGGTGGTATGAAGAACGCACTCTTTGCATTCCAGCGGAAAACTGACGCAAGACGATGTCAAGAACGCAACATGAAATAAAAAGAAAAGACTTACCTTGTTTATGAAGTGAGTGGTCGACATGTGAGGGTGCAGCGTGTGGTCAATGCAGCCATAGAGCTCTGTCACGAGAGCGGCCTTCTCTGTTGATTTATTTGCATAACGGCGTGCACCTTTGATGTCGGCAGGGGGATCAGGACACGGTGTTTTGAAGATTGAATCGTCGAGCATAAACATCTCAGTGGTAAGCCCATACTTCTTCCCCAGGTCCACAATTACCTTCTCTGATTCCCGATCAGAGTCAGCCGCAGATGTTGTTGCAGTCGTGGTCGATGACGCTGAAGATGCAGTAGACAATGGTACCTGACCAGGAGGACGTTTGCGCGACCGCTTTGGCTGATTTGATATGAGGATGTTGTTGGTCGCATTTAATGCGGCATTGCGCTCCTCTAGTCTTCCTTGTTGAAGTTGAAGATACTTGACGTACTGCCGTGAGATGTCATCAACAGTCAGAACCAGAACAAGGAAGTAAACGATAGCAATACCTTTTGAAAATGTTCTAGAGTAGCCCCTTCACTTGGCGGAGCGACAGTTTGGATGCTGTGATCTGAATCCTCTGAATCTGAATCAGACGAAAGAGTGAACTCTGAATTTATGTCAGACATCAACAGTGGGTAGTATGCAGTGATAAGAAGGACGTGCAAAGACAGACGCAATCCGCGACTTGAACTCAGAGGACAGATGAACAACGAGAAGTTCAGACCCGCGTCTTTTATACAATTGAGAACTTGCCTGGTGCGTGCCGCGTGTGACTTCAGCATGGCAGCTAAGGTCCGACACCCGAATTTGAATCATTGGGTCCAAGCTGTGATTGGGTAAGGTGGTAGTCAATACAGCAGATTAAAGACGTACATTGCAGCACGTTCAGCAATGAGTTTGGGCTACATGTGTTTTAGATCAGAAGCAATTGTTAGTGCTGCCGATGTGATGTAATACCACTCACCTTCAATTGAATAATGAACCTAAGCGACTCGAGTTTCTCATGATGATGAGATATTGAAGGAGACGAGGCAGTGAGCACATGCAGGAGCTCAAGACGCTCAGTTCCCTTGTCAGAGCCCTGGGACTTGGAGACCATGGGCTCCCGCTCCGTGTCGTCCGTGAAAACTATCTTCTTGTGGGAGCCAGTCCTCGCAGTACTTTTCTCACCCTCAGAGGCTGTGCTGACGTCTGAATGTGCGGCCTTTGCACGCTTTGCACCAAGGGAGCCGTTTGGAGGAACATCTTGGCTGCGGTTGCGAGGCTTGCGCTTAAGCTTGCTGGCGAAGAGCCAGCGGGGACATATGCTTCAGCCACCTCAAAGTCTGGATGATCCATCAGCAGCTTAGACGCCTCAAGAACTTCAGGAGCAACATGGTATTAAGGGTTATGGAAGGTCGCTTTTTGGCCTTGGCTAACAGAGCGGTTGGCGCACAGATATGATAACTAAAAAGACACAAAATGTACGTTATTGTCAGCTTCTCCTCAAACATTGGTGCAGGAGTTGGCGTGCTTTGGAGGAGGTCTGAATCGTGAGGGTATTATTGGAACCTTTTACGGAGGAAGGGCAGGGTTGAGCGGGGGAGTGCTGAGACTGATCTGCTTGGGTACTGAAAACTTTAGATTAGCGCAAATGATGACGAGGAGCAGAATAAACGCACTCTTTGCGGAGAATGTTTGGAAGCTGGAAATACATAAGGGTCGAGACTGGAGATTGTGGGGAATGGCGGAAGTGGGCACAAACATCATTCTTTCGCTATGTCAGTTAGAAAGAGTATAACAGGCAGGCCATGTGCGTCAAAGTAACATACCTCAGTCTATTGATGCCGGAAGCGTAAGCCAGAACTGTCTTGAAGCGCCTTGATGCGGAGGAACATGTCTGTGTCAATGGTATCTATAACGAAGCAATCATTGACTGCTTCAGGGTCACTAGCAAGTGCGGCACCACGAATGATGGAGTCGACAAAGACAAATTCAGAAGATGACCGAGGTTTCGCTCGCACTCGCCAGAGCCCCAAATCTAAGTCTTGTCTGCGGCGAACACCAATACCGACGTCGTAAGGGTGGATGAGGGCAATAGAAAGTTCAGTCACCCCAACTTTGCAGCGGAACATGTAGATGAGACGTGCGAAAAACGGCTGGTGTTCAGTCTTTATCATGACACAGTCATATCTTGGTGACCCGAAGAATTTCGGGTTACATCGAAGGAGGTCTCGTTGCAGACGCCAGTCAACCGTCGACTCGTAATTCACCCGTAGGTATCGGAATTCCGTGATCTGGCAAACCACGTTATATCATTAGTATTATGGGCAATAAAATGTGCTACATGCGTACCTGGTCACAAGCTTGAAATCTTATGCGTGTCTCGTTCGGTAAGGGAATTGCATTGTTCGGTAGCGAGTCGTTGAGAAATTGGTTCAACTTGATTCGGAAACCAAAAAATGCCCTGTCTGAGGCATATGATTGCTCGATGTCTGCAAAGGAGACATCACCCTGCCTCGCGCCCAACTGCACACGTGCTGCTGCATTTACAACACCTTCAGGATTCTCAGTTGCATCAGGCTCTATAGTAGCGTTCAAGTTGTCGGTATACGCATCTAGGTCGTTGATCTCATCACGGATAGAAAGCGATGTAAGCCGCCAATGGTCATAGCGGAGGATCTAGTATGGATCGAAATCAGTGAATCCGGCCATGTGACATAGAAGCCTCGCTGTGCGTACCTGGGGAGCGACATCTTTGAAATTTGTCTGCCGGTGGTAGATAGCCCTTAATGGGCCATGCATTTGTTCATTGGGCTTCGTGTTGTAATTGCGTGTGACACCTTTTGCGATGATATCATCAAACAAATGCGTCAGCAAATTTTTTTTGGAAAATTCCAATTCTTGTTGGTTTCAGGGTGTGATTTTTCGATATATTGCTAACAGATTGTCAAAACCGTCAGTCAGAAGTACTGCGTGACACATGAAATTGAACCTACATCCATAAGCATTGAGAATTGTGACACAGCATCTCTTCCAGCTGCGATGGTATCCTCGGTGTGTACTTCTAGCGAGGCGTAGATGTCAAGGTCAACGTAGCAACGTATGCAGCATAGAAGTAGATAACCGAGTTCACTATTAGTTCGGTTGAGGACACTCTGTGCCGCAAAGATGATCATCTGGCAGAATGGCGTCAGTATCACAAAACACGTTTTAAATTGAAAAACCTTTGATATGTCTTCATGTGCTGAGCCGTCGTTGAAATCAATCCCCACCACGTGCGAGAAGTGCTTGAGGTTGCGCCACCTTGGCAGAGCATCAAAACTAAGATGAAGTCAATGTCACGTCAAAACTATCTATGGTAGAAAGACAAACTTCGCATCAATCTTGACAGCCGCTTCTCGCCCCAAATCTTCAAGCCAAAACTGGAGGTCTGACCATAAATGATCACCCCACATACCAGCATTATTGAAGTGCAAACGGTCGAACGAAAGCGCTCGGTGGACGTCACAGTAAGAAACCTTCGCAAAACAATTCTGTGAAGCTAGAAGTAAATGTGTGTTAAGCCTGGACCAGTAAAGACCATACCTCGACGTCGCGCAGTGAGTACGCCTTGAGTTGTCGCTCCTTTTCCTTTTGTGTCGATGCTGATCTTGCGGCGTTGAGAATATTGAGAGACTCAGTACTCGTGCGTAATGGATGCACATCCGATAATACCGATTGCTTGTCTTGAGGAACCAAACAAACTGGACACGGAAACTTGCCTTTGAGTCCCCGAATCAAGGACATAACACACCTGTTACGTGTGAGAGTCACTGTGTAAAGAAACTACCAACTCACTGTTCCTCGTAATCGGCACTTAGAATCAATATTAAAGGCCAAAGAAGGCGCTGTACGCGGTCCCAACATTCAAACCAATATCCGCTCTTCGAGTGTACTATGACTGCCTCGAGTAGCTTGAGGAACGACTCGTGCCAGACAGCATTCTTGAAGTTCACAAAGCTTTTCTTCTTGCTATGTTTTGGATCTTCTTTAACCTGTTCCAAAGGAGTGAATTGAATGATTACATTAATGTTGAAGTCTGACACTCACGATCGGCAACCAGCCAACAACTCGTCCGCCACCTACACCGGTACTGTTACGAATCTCAACAGGCAAATTTGCAATCCGCACAATGATAGGGTAGCCCTTCGCGGTTCCGAAAGAAGATAGTTTGGCCTTGTCGGCATATAGGATGAACGCAAGCGGCTTAGCGTCCCGTGGAAGGCGCGACTAAACTGTATTTATATTACTGTACTATGGACATATTAATCTTGGAAACATACCTGTGCATCCCAGAACGCATTAGCAGTCCAGGGCTCGTCTATGAATCGCACGAAATGTGCTCCATTGAATTTATAGAGACGCTGAGCGTCAAACGTGAAATGTGGTGCGAACCGGCTATCTCGCATTAGGTCAAGTGCCCAGCTCCAAAGACAGCGGGAGTACATCTTGTATTCATGAGCTTCGCCTTGATGTGGTACAGATATTGTACTGGTCTCAAACTACACTGGACTATTAACACCGTAATCTACGTGCACCAACATGACTCACAGGCGTAAATCGTTCGGATGCCATTTTCCACAATGTACGAACTTCCTCATGACTCTGCAAAGTGAAATCTTCTTTAGCGCTCGCAGCGCGGCGCATTAGCTCAAAAAGTCGGTTGGTTTGATCTTTCGTCATCGCTGCAGCAAGTGCAATCTCTGCGACCTCGAAGTCAAGCCTTGTGCGGAAAGGCTCCCATGGAGAAGCGTTACGAGGTATTGTATCCTCTGTTGGACGGCGGCGAGTAAATTCAGAAAACGGATGAACGGTCGAAGGTATCGTGCTGTGGGGATGATATTCGACTTTGATATCGTCCAGCCGAGGCGCAGGAGGTGCATCATCATTGACGCCATCATTGGCGTCGTCATGATGTTGGTGGTCAGAGTCTGGGATGAAATCTACGGATGATGGGTGGCTTCGGGGTGACGATCCATGCATATCGATGTCTCGAATATAAGAGGTCAGCTTCTTTCAATTGAAATGGCGCATCTGCACAGATTTGGGGCAACTCACCATTGTCCTGGTTTTCCTGATTAGCGACTCCATCTTGCACTGCCCAGATTGAGATCGGATTGACTAGCCATTGGATTGTAAGTTAAAACAAGAAGGATCGAGTGACAAAAGCAGCTGAAAACTCACCTAGATTCTCTACAGCATGAGACGGTCCAGGCGCCCGCCCATCGTCACGAATCTCGGTCCGAACCTTTTGACGTCGACCTAGATTCAGATTATAAGATCGTTGACATATTGGCAAACGATGGTCATTCGAGATGAATCTTATGTGCGTGAATTGAATATTGAATGCTTACGCTTTTTACGAGTCTCTCGAAGGACATCTAACAGCTCTTCCTCTTCTTGCCTTTGCCTTTGCCTCTTCTCACACAGTCTTGTATGCGACACTACCCCGCGTGCTGGCATTGTTGCGCCACATATCCGGCACTGGACGTCTTCCGAAGCCCGGGGCATGAGTGAATATACCGCAGATTTATGGTACAAAGCTGGTACAAACAGTAGTGGAACAGTACAGAAGCAGATTGGAGGCAGGATATGCGTGGTGGTCAATCTGGTCAATTGGCGGCGGTGGAACTCATCGTGATCTAATTGAAACTCAGTTCAGATTACGATTACGATAGCAAAGATGATTTGATTTTAATGCCCTGTCTGTAGATTAAAACACGTGAGCATTTTGATGCCGACAGGAAATTTCCGACAGTGTGGGTTGTAACTTGTCTAACTTATTAATGTGTTCCTCCTCGGAGGCACAATTATTTGACAAGTAGGCACGGTAGGTGTGTACATGAACCACTCACTTTCCTTACACGATGGGGTCGGTTCTCGTCCACACAAACGCAGGCGCTTCTCACTTCACGAGCACCCCGATGACATTGACGACCTTGAAATTAAATCCGTGACAGAAGGTGCGCGGTTGCCCAGAACTTCATGTATAACCTGCGCCTGATCATGATTTTTTTAAGATGAAGCCGACCTTGGCATACGCCAGCTTATTGCTGAGGAGATTGACCTGGAAATCGCCATTCGCCAACGCCTTCTAAACACCATCGACTCTCGCATGACATGGGCACTTTTGCTACAGGAGGCTCTTGCTCGTGACTTATCTACTCCAGCTCCCGATGGTACACCAGACGACTTTCAAGAAGCTGCTTTAGACGCCCTTAACGCTGTCGAAGCACCATGTGCATTCTTATTTGATCGAGAAGAGTCAGTATATGATGACGCTGAACCTCCCTCTCTTCGTTCGTTCTCTCCTGTCGCTCCGGCACAACGTGAGCGAATACCTCCAAAGATCAGGCCGACACGTACGGCTGCAGCAAAACTTCACCCGCAGAAGAAGTTGCTCTATATCCGTCTGCCCCCTTCACAGATAGCTGTCGATGAGCAGATTGCCATCCTTACTTGCCCTACTTGTACTCGCACACAGTTCAGCACCCTTCAAGGGCTTTTGAATCATGCGCGGCTTGCTCATGGTATTGAGTGGGCCAGTCACGACGCATGCATCACGGCTTGTGCTGCTCTGGTACCCTCTGGTGATGAGGTGGAGAAAGATCGGGTCGAGGAAGAAGGGACTGAAGTACCTTGGGGAGGCAATGTCGTCGGTCTACAACGACTGTTTGAACGAGCTGTTGGTGTCAATCTGCCCGCGTCTCTTGTTTCTGAAGAAGGGCAGGGAACTGCTGGCGCGGCAACCATACCCAGCACCCTACTTTCGCGCACCCTCGGTTTACATGCTGACTCCCCTGCCCTTGCTCCATTTCTTGGCAGAACTCCGAAACGGAGATGCATACATGCTTATGAGGAAGATACAGATGTCGACATTCTCAGTATTGATACTGCTCCGCACAGACCTTTCCCCAGTTTGGAAAGCAGGGAAGGAGTCGCGAGGAGACCAGACGTGCGCGGTGGTCATCCCTGGCGAATGGCTTTTCCACATAGAAACAGAGCTCGCCCTGAACTCGATCTCGTTGTTGACGCCCCTGCCCTTGTGGATAAAGTTGCGGATAACACAACAACTCCTGCGATACCAGGAAGCACGACTTCACGATTCCATATCACCGCTCGTGTGCATATCACAGATAGAAGTTTATTCATCTCGCCAGGTATGCTCACATTTTGCAACATATTAATTAAGTTTGATCGTATCTGTGTAGGCCGACGAGTAGACCTCAGTATTTCGCCGTCGCATACCCATCGGTGGATGCTCAGCGTCACTGCCCCTTCTTATGTGCGTGCATTCTTTTCTTTTCCTCTAAGCCTTATGATGTATATTTACGCTTGCGTAGTCAATACCTCTGGCCTCATTCATGATACGCTTGACAGTTTTGGCGGCAGCGCCATCTAATAATACACAACGGCAGCCTCGTACTGTGGACAAAGCGCCCTTCGCTATCATAGGCTCATCTTCTGAGCCCTTTCTTGCGAAGGTTATAATGGAGTGGGCTAGTGGCGGGAGAATGGAAGTAGAACATTGGATTGATGTATGTCTTGCTTTTGGCCTTGCGTCACTGATATTCAGTCTTCACATAGCTTGACACTGGGAACGCAGCGAGCTCTGTTCTTGGTTCAGAACAAGTTCTGGATGTCGAACTTGATAAAGGGACACGCCTCCTTCCTGTCCCTTCCGGTCCTCCACCGCCTATTCCTTCCTTGGAACGTGAACCTGCAGAGATTACAAGGCAATCTGTGACGAAGCCTCAAGAATCTATAGATGAATTAGGATATGAGAAGGTTCTGCGGAATTTGTTGCCAAGAGTACCTATGACACTCAAAGGTATTTCTGCCTAGCGCTGCAGCGCGCGTTCATCTGCAATTTTCTGATGACGTAATCATAGATATGAAATTCCGCTCACCTTTCCAGGTACCATATAAGCTCGTTCCCTCGCCAGCGCATCTTCTGGCGCTTGTACCTGGGAGACGGAAAGCCATCGAAGTACGTACCATGTTGATGTCGACTTATCTGGCCCTCATGTTTTTCATATTGTTCGTAGTGGGGAAGAGCTCGAGCACTTCAAGCACTTTATGTCCAGCATGCCGCCTCGGCATCTGCAGAATTAATTTCCCTCACTATTGGTGATGTCTATGCCTTCCTGGAAGACTCGGGGCTTTTTCCGCGTTCATCTTCGAAGATCACAGTTCCTGTTCTGGGTGCAAAAGATAAGAAAGATAAAGCGAAGGACAAAGACAAGGACAAAGAATCCGCGCTTTCGCCGGTGGATGAACCCTGTTTTGTCTGTGGCATAAAAAAACGTTTTCACCCCGCACTTGCTGCCACCGTCAAAGTGAAAAAGGAGCCCGTTTTTGACGAGACAATAAACTGGGTTTGCGATATCGTTCCGCCGCACGAACTTAAGCGGGGGTTACGAATACCTATTGTCGATTCGACGAAGATTTTTGGAGGTGGACTCGAAACTGCCCTATACGCCGGGGATGGGCGGGTGCAATCGCTACCGCATCAACACATGACGTCTTCCCAAACGCTCAGACCTTCGCGTTATTCTGCGCGGCAGATTCTCTCGTTAAGTCCGCCAGACCTCATTCTTGCGATTCATAGGGGCGTGGGGTCTTTGCGCCTTCCGCATTTTCCTGAACTTCCCTCTTACTCTTTGGACAAGTGTCGTACAAATTCGGAGGTCGAAGAGGCATTCGCGCCATCAGCGCTACTAGCCGCTGCGCTCAAACCGTTTATTACCGTCCTTGTGCGCTCTGCGGTGGATGTTGCAAAACGAGATATCGCAATCGCATCTGGTACCGGAAATAGTGGTGCTGTTGCAGTTGCTGGACAAGGCAAGGCGGCACGAACTAAACGAGGGAGAAAAGTAGGGTCTGTTCTAACTCCAGGACACATCTTACGAGGGCTGTCGTTGCCTAGTCCTGTTCATGGTGGCGGGCTCGGTACGACTACTCTTAAGGATGTGCTGGGGCTTTGTCTGGCGGGAGTGGGAGTTCCCGTGGAGTTTGGACGATCGATGACGCGGGCTTCTCTCCGTCAGATTGTGGATCGGGATGGCAGTGTGGAAATGGGGGTGACAGGTGAAGGTGACGTGGTTAAAATCGAACCACCGTGAATCTTGATCTACTGGGGCTTGGTATTTGAAGTGATGTGCATCCTCTCTGAGTCCGACGCTGCGGGCAAGGGCTGCCCTTTTGTACGTCCATTGTGACCTCTGGGCTCTGTGAATAACAGGGTGCATATCTTGTGCAATCGGTGAGTCTCTTGCGCTTGTAATATTCCTGAGTGGGTGATTGACGTTGAAGCTCGCCAGGATCTCCTAGGCAAGGGAATGGTGGGTCAACCGGATTTTATTTCTAGACATAGCGTACGTTTTGGATGCGGAAAATCCCAATAGGCCCTGTCCAGTGTACAGTTGGATGTTATCGATGCGCATCCTTGCAAATG
Source organism: Suillus brevipes Sb2 (assembly GCA_011800875.2). Taxonomy (NCBI): domain Eukaryota; kingdom Fungi; phylum Basidiomycota; class Agaricomycetes; order Boletales; family Suillaceae; genus Suillus; species Suillus brevipes. Next base: position 101,832 of record JRHT02000061.1, on the reverse strand, counting down.
ATCGGTAATGTACAGCTCAAGAGACCTCGGTTGTGATGTAAAACGAGACAGTAAATTCATTTAACAGATTATTGTCCTTGGTGGACTGTTATGGGCATCGCGTGACTGCAGGCCATGCTTCCTGCATAGCGCTTGTTTGTCTATTAATTACACGGCACTGCACATTTATAGATGTCGGAGCCTGATCCATGGGTGACTAGCATCTGCCCAGACCAATGACCACGATGTACGGTGAGAACTGGGAGAAGCCTTTGGATTTGTGCTATACGACAACACATACAACCTGATCGTAACGCATGTAATTCTTTCTTGTTCAAGACGTCGATATGAACGGTACCTATACGTCCCCAGACGCACATCGAGAAAGTCGATTATCAGAGATGTTCACCCGAAACGAACAGAAGGAGCACGTCGCTTGCGCTTTGGGAGCTTTTTTTGGATCAATATTTCAACAGTGAGTCTTCGAGCTGCATGTCGTTCTGGGACTTCCTCGACTTGATCATCATTTTTCGAATCACTCTGCAATCAAGAATCTGCAGATTGATCTGGATATTATAAAGTTCTGCGGAATTCAGTTATCAGGGATCTAGGGTGCTATTGAAGTTGCGGCAGTGCAGATATTTTGGACGCGGGTGGCTCCGTCAGTTTTACAATGGATGTTGACGCGCCCATATGCATGCAAATGCCTTTTCGTAATGTATACCTCACCAGATCTCGTGCTTGCAATGGTTCCATTCTGCAGATTGCTAATCGCCGTCATGGGCGTCAGTTGATGCCATGCGTCCATGCTGAGAGGAGCATATGCCTCTTCGTGATCCTACGGCACCAGTGAGTATCGGCACTTTGCGAGTGCCCTACCATCACAGTTGTGATCAATCCTTTGCTTTGGCGTGCAACGGGTAACTATTCGCCCTGTCCAGAACAGGACGCATGTGCATTCGTGTGCCCCTGTACCTACCGAGTCGAGCGGCGTGCCACACTTTTCAACATGATACTCAGGCTTGGGTTTCCAACAGACCAGCATGTGCGCAGTGCGACTTGATTGATGGGGTCAAGGCTTCTATATCGGTCCGTACTGAACAAACAATCTTACCAATAACAGGGCCGTTCGACTCGTTCCTGCTTTGCCGATGGAAGTTGATGATAATATCCGAGGGCGCATAAACATTTGGAGGGTAGGAACATCCAAGCTTAAGCTGAAAGAAACGGCACATTCTATATTATGTAAGCAATTCTCAGAGAACGTTCAGGCACAACTGTTTGATAGGCGCTCAGCGCTCAGCAATAGTACTTACTGTAGCACCCCAAAATTCGGATGGAGAAATCATAAAAGCACAATTCTTTGTAGTACGATTGCGCTGCAGAACTGGAGCTGCGAAACTGATATATCTGACCTGTATTCCTGACTGCGCAAGGCATCCCATTACATAATATTTTCGGTTCCGCGGCCTCTTAGTTAATTTGAAATGCACTGCTTAACTTGTGCTTGAACTGTTGAAGACGCAAAAAAATCCGGATACCATTCCTCTCCTGGTGAAAAATTTGCCAGGATGCAATCTCGGGGGATTCCCACTCAACACCAACTTCCACGCGGTAGTCGGATGCTAGCGCTAAAACATCTGAATCGTCTACTGCCGGCCATAGCAGTGTCAATCCGATCCGTTAAATAGTGCGGGGTATACCCAAGCCCAAGTGCTTGCGCTGCGGTCCACTGTCTCATACAGCTAATCGCAACCTTCATCTCCACTCATTCGCTTGTTCGTCCCGTTGGTTAGGTTTGCAAGATGTCCGCAGTATCATTCGTTATCCCGCGTTTTGATGACACCCTCGGTGCATTGCTCATAGGCTTCGCGGTCTCTGCCACGTAAGCACTCACAGATTTGAGCTTTCAGTATTGAACTAGACCTCGCGTTGCAGTGCTTTTGGAATGTTGACCGTTCAGGTGTTTATCTACTATAGGCGTTTCCCCCAAGACAAGATCGCATATAAGGTTCTCGTAAGTGCAGGAATAGTATCGGGTCACCCACAAGCTCATCATACAACAACATTTGACCAGGCTGCATTGATATGGTGAGGTCGATGTCTACCCTGCTGAAAAAAAGGCTCAGATCATCAAGGTTAATTTCTTGCGTTGATCAAGCCTTCATTGGTTACGCTGTATATTTCTATACCGTCACGTGAGTCGTTTGCTATCCTCGCCTCACATCGCTGAACGAATACACTAGAAATTATTTGGATCCGCTCCCATTAGCTACAGGAAAACCTCAATGGTGAGTCCTTCTGTTTCAAGTAACAACATATTTTCCTCTAATGTTTGCGCCAGGACTCTGATAGTATGGTCATACTTTCGCTTACCGTTAACATAAATTGAATCTCCTTCCTGTAACAGATACAAATGACTTTGGGCGTGAGTGTTTCTGTGCAATATGTGCTGTCTATATCTGATCGAAGCGTCCTTTCAAACACAGGCTGTTGTTGGTGCCATCGTCAAGGCGTACGTGGAATAATTCTACCGATGTGAACATGGCAACACACGACTGACCTTCGGCTTCTAATAGTTGCTTCACACTACGAGTTTGGAGATGTATGGAGCTGTCTTTGCGTTATTCCGGAATTTTGTGTTGATGTTTGCACAGTCAGCTATAGAAACTGGTGGCTTACAGGGTACTTGGTATGCTGACTCTAATCTTGTATTTCGTCATGCTGATAAAGGTTCTTGTGAAGTTTTTATTGGTTCTTGCACAACTTTCCACGGCAACTGGTGAGTTCATACTGGGTCGTACTCCAAAGCTGTTCTGAATCTTATTCCTCAGCGTTTACCGTAAAATGGTTTGTGTTTATTTTGTTGTGATGGCACCGTCGAGTATATTAACATCGTACATGAAACAGTTTCGAAATGCCTTCTTTCATAGCCATGTTGATCGTGAAGGTACGTGAGTCTGCGGTTGTCTATCCTCCGTTCTCACCGTTTGCATGTAGGAAATTGGAAGCTTTTCCTTGGGCATCGGGGTCATCACGGACATGAGTATAGCTGCCGCATTGTGTTTTTACCTTCAAAAAATGCGCTCAAGCCATTTGACGTGCGTCTCAACGAGTTTACATTTGTTATGCATTCTGATGGATCTGCTACTCTAGTGCAGACTCCATGGTTAATACGTTAATAATATATGCAGTGAATACCGGTCTTCTTACCAGGTTGGTCATACTGCTGCCTGCCAAGGTTTAAAGCCTGACGCATACTCTATATACAGTACCATCAGCCTGTCGACCCTTGTTCTGGTGTGTGTTAATATAATGCCCAGGTTATATAGGCTGAATTGTTTATGAAGTTCAACATCATGCCGACGAACTTCATCTTTGTATGCATGTATTTTGTTCTGAGCAAATGTAAGTCATAAACAAGTCATTCTTGCGTTACGCTGAGATAGGCTTATCTAGTGTATGCGATATCATTCCTGGCTACGTGAGCGGATTATGAGGCTGTCTTTGGTGCTTCACTTATACTTATATCATTGCTCAGACTCAACACTCGAAAAATTATACGAGGTCGTGGCACAGACCGTGAATCAGGCAAGACTTCGAGTTTCAGTATGGTTAACGAGTCCACGCGGCCTTCAGCACGGATGCCCATACAACTGCCGGTTCGGGAGGAAATATCGGCGGGTTCGGTGAGTTTCTTTACTCTACTAGAATGCATCTAATGGATTCACTACGATAGGATGAACTAAAAAATCGTGACCCGAAACCCACAGTACCAAGTTCAGTGTGTACTTTTGTCTTGCGTCATTGACCTTGCGATAACAAGCAATTTAGACATCGCCCTATGATTTGGGATGGTAAATTTCAACTACCATCTATATCATCCCTCATGATACCTCGACCACCCGAGGCTCATTGACTCTGGCTCTGCCGTTATTCCTCTTTCTTGTATTCGCAAAAGGCAGTGCCTGTTGCAGTACTCATATTGGACACCCGCCGTAGACACAACCCGCAAATTGGAATCTTGAGGGAAGTTTTCACAGCACCGCAATAAAACCGTGATAGCGCATTGTACTTGTTTCGTTCAGCAGATGTTGTGTGTGCAGACTAGTACTAATATACACTATAGATCATTCATAGACTTGCTTTTCAGACTGTGAATATACTAGATATGAGTCTTTGTGATCCGTATAACTCTCCCCTTGGTCACCATGTCGTAGTCGCGCACTGACAACGTCTCAACGTTCACCGTGACTGCACCTAACAATTATTGTAAGCCTTTTAAGCCGCCGATCCCAGTAACACCGGTGGGAATTCGTGGGAACAACTTGGCCAGTCGAACTTGAATAACGTCACTACAGTATACACCACTGTTTCTCTGGCGCAGTCGTGCAAAGGGCAGTCATTGTCGAGGTGAACATGATTCGGGTCTACTGTACAGCCCCATAGTATTCTCTACAGCCATTTCAGTCTGCCATCACGCATCACATTGCTCCAAAGTCTAGTGAATCCAGCGACGAGACCGCAGGCAATACTTGCTGCAGCAACCGTCACTCTTGCTTCTGTACACTCTAGCGGTACCTGGTCCCCAGCGTCTTAGCTTGATTTCTCTCAACCTGTGGGCGTGCCTCTATTGGAATTTGGCAAAAGATTGATGTCTTGAAAGATATGTACGTGCATATCATTTTCAAGGTATATCATACATTGAGCACACTCCATTCATGATGTCCTTGGCCTTCCTCGGCTTAGCGGGGGAGTGTCACAGACTTGCACCACGGGTTCTTGACTATAGCCTCCTGTAGGTGGAAGACAGCTGTTCTTTCTGCTTGGTTAACACGGCGTCCTGAGAAAGCAAAGCGTTACCTCTTGGCATCGTCAACTTCAGTGATTATCGTACTCATATATATGTGGTGTCGGCTTACTGGAGGTGTTGTACACTAAATCATGTACAGATGAATTTGGGATATACAGATTGGAAAGACTCCGTGCAAGATCCAAAATCCTTTCCTTGGACTTTTCCGTGCTCTTCCGAAGGAGCAAACCGAGCTAAATGATTGCACCCATGCCACAGGAGAACTGAAGATTGCGGGAGTTCTAGAATGACGGAACGACAAATCGAAATGAGTCTGGAATCTGCTTTTTTTGTGCGGGTGGTGGCGTAGGTGCTCTAGAGCCTCTGCCAGACTGCGGGTGAGTAATTCCCCGAATCTTGACAACCGGGCGATACGTTCATTGCGAGGAGTTCGTACTCGCAAGGTTTCAAATTTTCCGGGCCATCGACTTTGTATCTGGTTGTCACGAACTATGTGTAATAGTAACCATTCCCGCGACCATGAGAGTACCTGTTTTCTGTCAGTGTCAGTACCTCTTCTGAAAAACTGGCAAAGTTACAATCAGTTGCTGCGTGCTCGCGGGAACCAATTTGAACATGCCGAAGTTCATCATTCAACGTTGCAACCTTGGTCTTTGAGTGTCTGATGCGGGCTCTCCGGTCAGTCTGTCCCTGTACTTGATCGGAACTTTGTAGTCACATGTCTACAGATTAACTGTCTGGAGCTCGAGGGTTTCCATTCCCCGGAATGTATTACACCCACCATAGCTGGTTTGTTACGCAGCTAAAATGCTCCCAGAGTCCAGTCCCGTATCATCATGGAAGTTCGATTGATGTGGGGAATCGAGAACAACAAGCTAACGGCGAAGTATCCGTTGTTTGCATCTGGAGGTATCTGTGGAATCCCACCAGATTTCTCAGATTAGGTTGGCAACAGTACTATTCAGCACTTACTGCGGCGTTGTTACTGTCTCCCCTTTTGAACCAGGGAGATCAAGATTACGGCACTTTCCGGTGCATGCTTAGTGCGTTTCGCAGCACGACACAAGGGTGCGCTGATACGTTGGACTTTTTTGTCATAGAACAGCGGGAATTTCGGAGGAACTGCTGTGAGTACTCGCTCCACTTGATGTTGGATCATTGGATCATATATTTTTTTACTTATCATACATCTCTTGATCAAATCATTTGTTCCCATCAAGGCTTCAAGTTACTACTGGTAGTACTCGCGAGTGTTGTTCTCTGGTGACTCAAGTTTTGGCTTAGCCGCGACATGAGTAGGTCCTTGCCATGATAATTTCTGCAATGTAACAAGCAGTGCCCATGTAATTTATTCCAGGCTCTAAAACAACATAATCCAAAGCCGAAGATCGCGCGGGAGGACACGCAAATACAATTAGATAACATACCTCCAGACCAGGACGCAGTTGACACGTACTAAGCGCCCTTTTCGCTTTAGTTGACCATCGATACCAGAGGATTCAGACGTGCTGGTCTTTTCACTTTCTCGCATCTCGCACAGTATGATCAACAAGATCGTGTTCAACCCGGCCGCATCCCAATTTCCTGTTATTTCTCCATTGCATGCCCGCAATTCGCATCCTTCAGGCTGAGATGACCTTCAGCGTCTTAATTTGCAGGGACTCGGGCCTGTCGAATGGTTTGGCAAAAAATTGGCAACCGTCACGTCTTCTAGATCACGGCATGTGGCGACTAATATATGATGCGTTCAGGTTTTAATGCTTGTGCACGACTCCTCGAATCTAACAAGTCTGCTTCTGATGATTCAGACTTGTCGATAGGAGATAATTATTCTTGCACTTTCACATCACGTCACAAGATCTTCCCCTTCGTGCACCTCTCCAGTTTGCCAAAAGCCACGACTGCGTGGTCTTGCTGAAACTACCTCACATTCTCTAGCTTGAGCTACAAGGGCAGATACAAAGCTAACATGAACAACGTCGCGCTGTAAGTTTTGAGACTCGTCGTTTTCCATTCTATTACAGCCCATGTAAGCCGGTGAAATACCGCACCGTCATTTTCAACGGTACTAATGAACGGCATCATGCACTAGCTGCAGTATCTGCCAGAGAATCTTCACGGCCCGGTGCTCGTTACCCTAAACCCACCAGCAGACGTCACCAAAACTGCTGCACGATTGCCTACGACCAACCACACCACGGTGCGTTTTGTTACGTCTTCATGCCCATTGCCCATACATCTAAATACGTTTCTCCTCTTTGCAAGCGATCATCGCTCCGAAGGCAATGCCAAAAATTCAGGGCCGCGGCGGCGTTCTGTTCGCGGGAGCGTGGCTTGGGTATGGACTTCATGATGACGGGTTTACATCCGGTTTGCGCGCCTTCGCAGACCACATCGATGGGTTCCAGCTTCCTTTCGGGAAAGCTGGTGCTGATCGGAAACCTTGTGCTATCTTTGTTGCTCCGCTGGTTCTTGGAAGTTACTGGTGTACGTACCGTAGTTGGCACAGTTTCGACTTTGGTGCTTCTTGTTATTGAGTTTATCGTACAGTCACGACAAAAGGTCATTCATAGACAATGGTAGTTTAGAGACGATATGTTTATACATGATGCAAGTTCAAGCCATTAATGCTACATTGACGACAACTTATGAGAATGTATGTGGTGTGATGCGAAAGTGATATCTAAGTGATTTCGACGCCGTGACCAGACAATAAAAACGCACCAAAAGAGATATATATGATATGTTAATCTTCGGACGCACGTCTTATATGAGTGAGGCCGAATGTGACCTTCCCTCTTGACTCCGAGTCATCAGTGGTAGACTGTTCGCTAGAACTGCCCTGGGGCGCCTGATCAAGTGTCATCCTAGGAGTAGTGGCACCACTCCGGCGTTCTTCATCGACGAACCGGACCGACCGAGCAGGTGAGACATCACGCGAGTTATGTTCGCTCGTCTTTAGAGACTCCAATCGTCGGTGCTGGATGGAGCGACGGCTAGTGTGCCCTGATCCCTGGCGGTGAGGTGCATGGCTCCTCCCACGCTGATCCTCATCCTCCAACGGTGCGATCTCACTCGGCTCAGTCGTAAAGGCGGCCGGTGGGACCTCCTCCAGAAGCTGCCTAGCATGACTCGAGAATGTTCCGCCATCTGGCGCAGATTGTCTTCGTCGATGGCTCCTCGTGTTCCTGGTAGCCGCAGGATGGATTCCGCCCTTCGTTTTCAATGATCTTGAACGTTTCCTGTGATCGTCAGGCAGCTCCCCAGACAAGTGCGCAGGTCCATCGCCATCTCCGCTTTTGTCTGACGCCCATCCTTCTTCGTCTTCGTCGCCTTCAACAGCGCCCGTGTTCTCATCACTTGAGCCACCGACTTGAGAAACTTCTCGGGCTTTTGATTCTAATGCATATGTATCATGCTTAACATTTTCTTCGACGTGTTCAGCTCCCCGATGGATATCTTCCGGCGCATGATGTAACTTGCGAAGATACGCGCGACCTGCTTGTAAGGCGCCACTTTCTCCTCCAGAGAACAGGGAGTGCATGGCTCGTTCAGAAGGCTTGAATGCGTTATAGATGACCTCCACGTCGACCTGTAAACGACATTAATATCACCATCAATATTGTCAATCATCCCACGCACCTCTTCACCAGGACCACCTCGTCGCTCAATAATTTTATGAGGGCCTTCCTTCCACTCCGTACTCGTCTCTTTTCCATCAGGTGGTACCTCTTCCTTCATCTCTTCCTCATCCTTTGCCAGCACAGCTTCCGCACGCGTCTCCGCACTGCTCGCCTCGCCGATCACTTCTATCTCATCAGGCGACATCGGCGAAGCAGTGATCGTGCTTGCGCGCTTGCTCTCCAGTGCAGACTTCTCCTCTTCCGTTAGTCCGCCCTCACCACGCTCAAGTCCAGCAGGGTCACGGTTAATGATGATATCTTCAGCACGTGTAACGTGTCGCGTATGCGTTGTCCAGTCGGGTACGTTGGATGTGGCGTGGCGGGACCACGTACGAGACCCAACTGAATGCACGCGTCGGCCTAGGAGTGAGAACGGGATAGACAGACCGTGAATAGCGACGCTACACAGTACCATGAACGCAACGATGGGTTGAATGGTAAGTGCCAAAAAATCAGTCTGGTTAGCTGGAGGGATGTTAGGTTTGGGTAGCTGCTGGGCTGCTAATGTGGATATATATATAGCACCTGGAATACGGCATATCAGTATGTTGGAGTGATCATGTTAGATATACTACGCACCAATGCCTATGGGCCCGAAATGGCCACTGAAAACGGCTTCCCGGAAAGTCTTTACGTCGGGTATGAACTTGTAGAGCCCAATCATAACTGGCAACCTTTTTAGCATCAGCACTAAAATGGCAATAACGATGAGCCTCCACACGCTCAGTGAGAGGGTCTCGTTGCTGAAACTGTCAAACGGCATCCAGGCGCCGACATAAACGAAGGCAGCGACATTGAACAATAGGTCGATGACGGAACTGAACACTGATTCCTCTGTTTGGCGGTTGAAGAAACCGTCCCATGCAAATGCCGTTCCGCAAGAGAATGCTGCCAAGAGATCATCAGAACCAAGGATGGTCATGATACCGATAGTGAGCAAGGCCAGGGATATGTACTGTGCAACGTAGGACTGCCGATCGACGAAGTCATTGCGCTGGCAAAATTTCATAAGGTGCCGGAAGCCCCATCCTATCAAGGCGCCCACTGCCACACCCAGGATGACTTGATCTGTTATGACGGAATCAGCTGATGAACTGTCACTGAACTTTTTACCTTACAGAGCCAGAGTAGAAGGAACCAATCTTCAACTGCACGACCCGTATTGGAGTCCAATATGAGATACAATGCGATATACAGGAAGGGATACGCTGCTCCATCATTGCAACCGCTTTCCGCAGCAAGAAGATGACGAAGATGAGCAGGAACGTGCTTGTCGGCATACTTGCCACCGACAACTGCAGCAGCAAGGATCGGGTCAGTCGGGGTCAAGCATGCAGCGACAGCAAGGCTTGACAAGAATGTGAGGTCAGGTATCAAAGCATAGATCAAGCCTGCCGACACAAACCAACCCTGGTGATGGTTAGAGAATAAGTCAAGGACATATTCAAGATATTACCCACCCATGTCATTACGGGAAATAGAAGATAGAATAAACTTTTCCAGTGACGCTTCATGTAAGCTTTTGGAAGCTCGACGCCAATTGCGAAGACTCCGATTGCGAGGACAACGCGAGTGAACTCGAGTGTGATTGTATTCACAGTATTCTCAGTAGTGTCACTGCCCCAGCTGCGAGGGTCAAATATGCCGGCACCATAAGGACCTAAAAATAAGCATGTCCAAGGCAACGTGATTAGTAGACTTTAAAAGTATGATCCGCTGAGCTCACCGATGATAACGCCGAAGAGAAAAGCCCAGCATGCCTCCCCAATGTAAAGCTATACACAATGAGTATGACGGTCAATATTACCACAGATTCTTTACCTTTTCTCGAATGAACAAAGAGAACATGCCAAACTATAATGAATATCTCAATGAAGATGCTGTAATAGTGGGCAGAGCACGCTGTACTCACCACAACGACAAAACCTCCAAGGCATGCATAGGCAATATGTGGTATGGTTAACGCAAGCTAAGAAGATGAATGAGCGCTGGAGCAGTCGGGTACGGAAACAGTGGCTTACCGGCCGGAATAGCATGATGCGCGGTGCCGAAGAAGAGTGCTAGAGGATAGCGCGTACAGCTGGGCAGTGATGGTGCCCACTGGGGTTCATAAAACAGGACGTTCAAGGGTCGTTGAAGTGGGGATATAGCAAGATGGAGGACAGTCAAGAGGCTGCGGCAATTTGGGGTAGTAGTAGCCGAGTCTTTATGATTCCGGGTTATGTCAGCCAATATCTTTGCCAAGCAAGAGTTGAAAGCGACTTGCCATGAAAACCATCCCACCTTTATAGTAGCAGCGCTCGGCGCGGGACCTGCTGGCAGGTGACGGATGTCGCGAGAACGCATGTTCAACGTTTGACGTCCCTATTTAATTTTCGGCTCAGCAACGGCTCACCCCTCGACCCTCCATCCGTCATTCATAGACATGATCCCGCCAATCAGCTTGACTCTGGGCATTAAAGATTAGCTACATTTGACTTGCAACCTGATAACAATCATCGGAGCCACGGAGCACCAGCTTCCTGCATCCACGAGACTGCTCGATTTCGTACTTGTGTATGTGGCTCAATTTTTTCTCTCATGAACTTTACCTGAAGATCCGGGAGTGGGCAATGGAAACTCCACCCCCGCCGCTTAAAGGGCGCGATACCGTTATGCACCCTACGTATAATTTGGGTAACATCGTTGCACGCTCGTCAGCCGTGACGTCGCTGACGTGGAGTCTCCTGTCAACTCGTGGTCTAGTCTTTAGGATGCAGCAAGCTCGGGCTTTCCAGACTACGACGTATTCCTCTGACTGGCGACTCGGAGTGCGCGCCACTGGATGCCATGAACTCTCTTATGGTGCGGAAATATTTTCAGACATTCAACATCTGCAGCTCAGGCTGACTCTGTATCAAGTTTGAGGCTCCCTGAATTCGATTGGTTGTATTTCGGTCTTTCGGAGCTCGCAGGTCCCTGCACAAGAGTACGCCCCCATCGCCAAGGATCCTCAACAAGCAAGCTCGTGATCTGCTCTATTCCCTGACTCAGGGACTATCTCACTCCACCCTGACATTCACTTATCCGCACTGAGTTAAATTTTTCGCCTCGTCGTGAGGCTGTTTGGGGATTCGCCTTGGCCCCCTTGATTTTTTACATAAAACGCTATGGCGTGTTACTTTGGTGTGTTATCTTGATAATTACCGGCAACCGGCAGTCTCAACGTGACTGATGGCGTACAATCTGGTATGGAGCTGCTTATGAATATGGGTTTCATTGTGAAGACGCCGGACGGCGCTGCAGAGGCTTATCGTTGGCTTATCAGTCGAATTCTTTTCATCTTGTTATGGCGCTTACCACCAACTGTTTCCGCTCCAAACCTACTATCGCCGTGCAATATCAACCAACCAAGTGTGAGTTTCATTTCATTTAGAGTCCCTGCGGCTTGTGCGCGTTGATCTGTTGCACATCATGAGAAAGGGGTAAGCCCTACTGCGGCATCGTTTCGCGCATCCATGTGAAGTGTTCTCAATATTGCCATTGGATTTCTGCTACTGATATCCTATATTCGTATACACCATGGAGCGAACCACCAACTCTCTTCCAAAATTCTGTTACACCGTTCCTCATGTCCTAGATGAATTTTGTGGCAATGGGAATACGCCATTGGGCAAAAGTCATATTGAAATATGAGTCCTTCGCCTGCATTGTTCACGCACTGCTGTTGAGCGCAGAACTCAAGAAACAGGAGGCATCCGCAGGATGTAACAAAACCAGCATACCTTCTAACTCACCATTCTCGACCACAGGTCTGGCCTCCAGGACCGGTGTAATGAGTGTGGCGCTCCGCTGGGTGCATGCAGTTGTGATGATGTCAGTGAATAATTCCTTGAAGAAGACCATCAAGGTGTTCGATTCGATCATGGGTTGAGGGAACAGCTTGTTCCGTGACGCCAAATATGAAAAAGTTTAACAACCCAAAATCAAGCATATACTTCAAGCCCAACGAATAAGACATGGCAGTCTTCCCTTGGAGAACAAAGGAAGACATCATTTCTTCATATTTCGTTTTGACACACTCTTCTCACTCCGAATCCTGCTCTGTTTACGAGGCGCGATAGCGGCCTTCTTGACAGCGCCCGTCTTCCTCGTTCGTCCCCCATCCTTCTCCTTGCCACGTACAGGCACACCCTGCTTCGCAAGTGACATTCTCGCTTTCTTCTTCGCCATCCTCCGCGCCAGCCGGTCGGCGTCCGCTGCTTTTATCTGCTTTCGCTCCTCTTTGGAGAGGGTCGCTAATTTTTCACCCAGAGAGGGATCGCCCTTTGGTACGTTGATGGGTGGAGCCGCACCTGCACTATTAGTGCTCACAGTCTTCGAAGTGGCAGCTGTGTCAGTCGCGGAGGCCTTGGGAAGTATTTTGCACCGTTGAACGCGTAGTTTGCGCTTTGCAAATCTAAGTTTCGACTCTTCCATTGCAAGAGTTTCGTCCACGCAAACACGATCCTGGAAACGAATCTTCAGAATGTGACCCACAAGTGATAATCAGATACTGACCGTAAATTGCACATACGCGAAGCCCTTTCCAAGCTGAGTCTCCTTATCTCGCACAATTCTCACTCGTGAAACCCAATGTTGGGGTGCATCTGAAGCCTGACTAGGGGGCCCGCGTTCGGCAGTGATAAGACTTTCGAAGAACACTCGCAGATCTTCCTCTTTGCTCGCAAAGTCAAGGTTGCCAACGAAAACCGATGATTTCGGGTCTCCCGCAAAAGTGCCTAAGAGAGCACTTTGCTTTCCATTGTTATCCACAGGTCTGCCCAAGGAATCTACACGGATCGTGCGGTCCATGAAAACAGTCCCGTTGCACTTCTCGACAGCTACACGAGCTGCCTCGTGCGGGTCCATGACTGGTAGAAGGGGAGGCAAATTCGAAGGCCGCTCTTTCGCAGGAGAGGGATATGCGAAGACGACGTATGCATTAACCGAATCGGCGCTAGGGTGAAGTTCATGATTGATAAATGCAACTTTTTTTTTCTGACTTGGAGTAAGAAACTTCTTCTGTTCGTCGTTTTTTGGCTCGTCCGCTGTGGGATTAGTTTTGCGCCACGATGATGCTCGATCTTGGCCATGCTGCCGTGGGCCGACCTGTTCTTTCCCGTCGTCATCGGGAAGCTTACTGGTAGGGTTTTGAAATGCAACAGAACGGAATCTTGTGGATTCGATTTTTGCGGTAGGAACGAGCGATAGAATGTGCCTATGGAGTTGTTTCTGCAAAGGCTGGCACATATTCAGTATGTGCTCATGCCATTATTGGCGATAATACAACGACTCACTCGCTTCTGAGCGACCTCGGACGAGAGGTTGCCCACGAAGATCGTGCGCAAGTTTCGCTGCTCCTCAGACTCATCTGGCGGAGCGAATTTCTCCTTGCGCACAGACGCACGTTGTTTGGGCTTCGCGCCGCCACTGAGCAGCGACTCGTGTACGAGCTTAGATGGCCCGCTCTCCTCGGAATCGGAATTGTCGGCAGCTTCAGCTCCTCGGTGTTCGGCGCTACTGCTCTCCACGACTGAGATCGCTTTTGATTTTTCTTCAGCTTCTGGTTTTCTCTTGTCGACCTTTTCTTTCTTGTTCTCCCGCAGCTTTACGCGTTTTGGAGGAGGGGAATCGTGTTGCTGTGATTCTTTGGGCGAGGACTTGTGCATTTTCAAACCATGCCTATGCTCTCCCTCCGGCTTGCGTTTCTTGACATTGGAATCCGTAGTACTGCCATTATCTTGAACCTTATGAGCCGATATAATTCAATGTGGACCACTGCAAAAAACATGAATGTCATTGTGACGCACCTGAGTCTGAAAGAGGGCATCTAATTCTGTATCAATAACTTTTTGCTTGCTCGTAGTTTTCCCTCCGAGTAAAAATGATGAGAGACTCATGTTTGAGCACTGCTAAGTGAAGGAAAGTTACTCAAATCTAAATGTTGACGTCTAGATGTGATGAGTGTCGGAGGTCCTGGTGGAGTGTCTAGAGTCCTGCTGTCCTCAGAAACTCCAAGTCACTGACAGTACTTGTCTGTACTTGTCCACACATCCATTTGCCTCCTACTACTTATTATCATGTCTCGAGTCCCTGCCGACCCAACACGATTTTCTCGGTGATTGCGAAGAAAAGCATCTTAGGCTCAGCCTGCCGTGGCGGTGTCATACAAGAGTAGAACGTCAAAAAACCTGGACCAACTTGTACTATCATACTATGTACTACTGTAGTACACTGTCAATCCCCCGTTTTCTTGGTTGTTTTGAAAATCAACTGCTCAAGGCCTTTTTGCATTCAAAATACGCGTTCGGGCTACCCGACCATCATACAGCTTCTAGTGCAGGATATACTACCGCTTGGTGCTTGCGGCCTCAGGCATTGGTCTATCCTTCTGCTAGGATGTTGCACTTTTGGAAGTAACAGTCAAATACAAGGTTCGGACACGTTGTGCAGTTCTGATAGTGCATAAGTTGATTTTTTCTGCATCTTTGTATGTGGACTAGTGGAAAACTCCAGATACGAGCATGACCGGCAAAACACCAATATTGCTTTGAACTTTCTTAGATGAAGAATGGCAATGTCGACAAAATATACTGAAAGCCATGCCTAAGATGTGGACCTCGTTGACTACGTTGAAGTCTTGCAGGAACCCAGACACTGCGCTCTGATCTCGTGGTCAGGTCTGTCTGGATAAGATGAGTGTCCAAGTGATTTCACATCAGCCACCCGATGTTGTTTCTGGCGACTGTCTGAATGCGATAATGCAGATATAGTGTTCACCTTACCGGAGGCCGATCTGGAGTACACCCACGCCAAGGACACAGCTCTTCCTGTAAGAGTCAACTACACACTATTGCTATCGCTCAGATAGTTAATGGACTTTATGACATAGATTCCGATCACTTATCAGCGAGCTGCATATCTGGCTTAATTTTAGGTGGTGCAAGCTCGTAGCAGGGCGAGGTTGATAACGAATCTTGGAGTGTTTCAACTTTCAATATTGCCAATTGTGAGCGCAGGCCCGGCTAAATATTCAATCAACTAGGCTCTTTTTTTGACCACCTGATTTCGAAGACTCTACTAGTATATATCTGGTATGCTTCTGATTCATATCGATAGGGCCAATCCAGGATGATCGTGCACTATGTACAATGTACATGGTCGATGCCTCCCCTCAGCCCCGTTCGGCTATAATCGATAAAGAGTCAGTTTGAACACGACAAAACCCTCAGAGGGTCACTTTCTGTGCTACTTTCATTGAGGTGTGTGAGCAGGTTTTGCTCCAGTGCGCCTCCATGGTTGACGCTCAGCTATCACCTCATCAGGTTGATATCTCACCAACGCACGACCCTGACCTTATTTCTGATTTCTGATTTAACGTTGAAGTAATCCCTTGGTTGCTTTACTTTCATTTATCTCACGTTATCGATGAGATAACACGCGGTTATACTGAACATGGAGACCAGAAAGCTCGAAGAGTTTTTCGGTCAGATCCCACAGTATGCAATACTCTCGCATTGATGGCGCGATGGCGAGGGACAGTTATCATGATATCGACCAGCCTCACGCCCGTAATATGCCAGGCTATTCCAAGATTGAAGGTTGTCGTGTCCAGGCTCACGAAAACGGGCACCACTATGTCTGGATAGACACTTGCTGTGTCAGTAAGAGCAGCAGCTCCGAGCTTTCCGAAGCGATCAATCCGATGTTCATGTGGTAAATGTAGCTTCGCTCCCTCGATCAAATAGATCACCGGGATCAACTGCGGTGTCCTGCTTACGAACAACCAGGAAGAGACCAGTGTAGCAAAAAGGATGTCCTGGGCTACGGGCAGGCAGACGACGAGGGTAGAGCATCGTTGCTTGATTTGTTTGGGGCATACATGCTACGATATATGGAGAGAAGGGGACAACATATTTATCAGGCTTCAAATCGAAATCATTAAAAGCTTCAACGATCAAAGCATTTTCGCTTGGAAATCTCACCGAAGAGACACGTGTGGCCTACTGGCTTCCTCCCCGGATGATTTTGCAGAGTCCGTCGACGTCGTTAGGATTCCTTCGAGTCGGTATACATACGGAATCAACAGGAATTGACAATATCTGGTCTTACATTGTTACGGCTAGCCTGACAGCGTTCACGTCCTACGACGGCCCAGGAGCAGGATGTGACATTCAATGGAGATTTCTAGATTGATACATCGTTTGATTCATCTGCGGATTAATAGCGAAGAAATAGTAGATATCAATGTTGAAGCGAAGATCACTGCGATCCGAAGAAAGGCTCCGACTCGATCAGCCACTAGCCTAGGCCGCTAAAGCACTTCCATTATAAGTATATCCACGTTTGAACCGCATCAAAGCTGCATGGCGAAAACACGCATGGTTACCAGTCTTACTCATACTAGTAGAGGTCTAAACTTTACCACTCTGGATCACCCAGGACATAGTACCGTCAATGGCCTCTTCATCTGAATACTCGTTTCAACCGTTGGCACCATCCGCTATACGAAGGAAAAGAAGTCCACTGGCAGCGTTAGTAATCCATTGTTGCAGTATTCACTGCACTCACATGAGATAAATACCTTCTAACTTAAACCCAGTCTAGCGAATCACTCTCATCTCCAAGGAGCACTAGCAGGTGTTGTCCAGGATGATCAGTAAGGTCATGGGTCGGCATAAACCCTTTATTCTAATCTAGCATGCTCCATGTCTTCCCACGTGCATTGCGTAGACTGCCTGGACACACCACCGGTTGGACCAGGATACGACATCCGGATTTTGGCTCTTACTTGTTTCACGAGGAGATGGTGAGTACAATGTGCGTCACTTTGCATACTAACCCAAAACACAGAGAGTTTGCAGCAACACGAATCATGAAATGAGCGTCTTACATAGCGTTATCACCCAGTTACTCCGCGATTTGAAGGAAAACGCTCCTCCTGATGCCGACTTCGAGATGACTGTCGTTCTAGACTTAATCTTATCATCCGTTGGCGCAGACAAGAGACCCACCTTTGGGTATTATTTTGCTTCTCATATTCACAAGCGAGTCTTTTGGCTAGAAGATTTCAACCTTGCTTGCTTATCAGAAGAATGCGACGGATCTATGGAATCATCTTCTAAATGTAAGCTTAAGTTCATGTTCAAGCATTCGTACGAATCACTGTCTTTCAGGCGCCGAAGCACAGTACTGGTAGGTAATCGACAACTCGTCAAATGATTGAGTAGTGTGACCTCGAACAGGAAGCATTGCGAGCTTTTTCCGAATACACTCGACATCTCAGAGATTGTCATCCGTGAACTCAAGGGTATTTTAGTTCAAGCGTCTGCAGGTATCTACGTTACTTGGTGTCAGATACTGTCGATGACGACTTGAAACAGATCGCGTGACTTCAAAATTCTCGACATCGCCCTATATTGCGGAAAATCTTTCAACCATGTTAGAACTTGTGAATAATATCGAGCGTATGTGACTATCAGAACTCCACTCATTTCTTAATGCTCAACTGCTTGAAACTTAGCTCAAGGCAAGAGCAAGGATGGGTGCTCAGCTTGGACAATAGGTATGAATTTATGCATTTTAGACTCACTTCGTTGACTCATAATACACTGTAGCGAAATTCATGGTGCTATATCGTTCGTGTTTGATTTGCTGGTATCAATTGTTCTACTGAGTTCTCGCTCATGCATCAGATATCGGCATATTACGAAGTTCATATGGTCAAAATGACGACTATTTCGACATCGAGTACTCTGAGCCAGATTCAGAACCTTACCGACGCTCGATCCTGATGGCACTTTTGTCTCCATTAATGCTAAAGTCTGCGGAAGTCTATGCAGAAGAATTACACAGCTTGCGAGACAATTTCTCACTTGCGCGGTGGAAGATGTTCGTGAATAAGGTGGATATCAGTATCCGCGATTCCAATCTGCTGGTACGATTTACAGAGGCGCCATCGCTTTATATAGCTTATCTATATATCAGGCGACTGTTCTGCTCAGCACGAACATCGGCTTTTTGGCAATTGGAAGTATAGATTCAAGCAGCGCATATAGTTCAAGGTCAGGAGCACAGATTGTCATATATTGCTCTGTCATCTGCAGCATTGGAAGCATCATTATCGGTCTTGTTATTTTCAAACAATACCGCGCAAAGGGTGCTGATACTCCTGCGAGAGCGGTAAGAGATTAACGTCATTTTTTCTTGAAACTACTCATATTGATGTAGATAGTGATATTGAAGCGGATCTTCCGCGAACAATATGGTCTTGAGAGGCTTGCTGTTATCTGCAGCCTGCCGTACATCTTGCTGATGTGGAGGTGAATTTGTTGTTCTTTAATTCATAAATACCTAGTATTCATCACACCCACCAGCCTGATATTGTTTTCGATCGCATTTTGCGAGAATGCTTTCAGTAGGACAGATGTCGAGACTCGCACACCTGTTGCAGTTGCGATCTCCTTGGTTTTGTTATTTGTGTTTGGGTCTTTGTATACTGCTGGACCACGAGATAAGGAGGACCCATCCAAGGTCTCGAGCTGGAGAATGATAGGTCGGCAGATCACAGGGTTCGTTCCTGCTGCGTGCAAGCAATTGCGGAAGCCGGATGATCCACTACAGTGCGCGGACATTCAGGGTGATGGGGACATGGAGACAGGTCTTAAGACGTGTTGATTGTACTTCTTCTCGGCTCCACGTTGGACGATCCGAACACTTACGACTTTTATCATTGAATCCCCTTTAGCATTGTTGTATACCCCCTTGGTAATTTATATCATTGCACAGCGTCGCTCATGCTCAGATGAGTTCGGCCAGCTATCTCCTAGAAACTGCCCCAGGTTGTCCCACCCAATTCCAGACGACTCAGGGAATCCTTCAAAGGAATTTTCCAAATAGTCGAAGAGCTTTCGAGGCGTGTTCGAGCTTGGAAGACAACGAGCAAATAAGATCATACGACCTTAACTTGCTCATCATGATCCAACTTCGTCCTTCCCCATCTGCAGACCCATAGCCCGACTACGAAACACATATCCCAATCTCCCCCTACTCCTGCCCTCTCGAATTGTTCCAACGTGGCAGGTATTAGTTCAGAAGGCCCGAGTACCGATATCATTCCGACCCATGTTTTACCAATGCTTCCCTCGTCCTTCACAGACGCGATAAACGTGTGCTTGAAGTGTAAAGCGAGCCGTTGTGCCCAGATTTCAGGCGTGAACGTAATCTCGCGTTCGTATGTGGAACTGAATGAGGCAGGATCGACTTTTAGGGAGGTCAAGCGGAGTGCTTTGTATTTCTCTACGTCCTGTTCAGCGACAGAGAAAAGCCTATAAACCATGAATGTGAGACGTTAGTGAAACATCTCAACCACTGCAGTATGTATGTGATAAACGCTGTACTTGATACTGTGTTGTGTTTATTATCTATCTAACCGCCAAGACTAAGAGTCGGTACTAGTCAGTCCTTAGCTGCTCTTTCTAAGTTAGGTGGCGAATAAGAAACTGAACGATATCATTTAATGATCCTTCGTTTTCCAGCTCTGCGCCTGGCTGATAATCGAACGAGTGCTCTCGGCCGGGTAGTTCTTCCAATACAACTTCTACACCAGCCTTCAAGAGCAAGGAATGCAAATTGCGGGATTCCCGCGGGAGGACAGCCGTGTCGCTCGTTCCATGGATGAGGTATGTTGGAGGCCAATCAGACGTGACGTTAAACTGAGGGAAAATAATCTTGTGATCAGAAATGAGCGCCTCGTCAAAGGGATCCTCAGTATGGATAGCCTTGCGTAACGTGGCACTGAGACTTGGTTCATGCTGGCCTGTAATATAGTCTAAGGAGACTCCGAGCTGCAGGTATAAGCGTGAGATCAACATTCGTGGGTTCGCAGGATATCCCGGGATGTGGTATGACTGTGGATGGTATACGAGCGGTGAATCTGAAGTGCTTTTGAGACTGTCGAACGGATGCATATATTCAGAGAACTGTGCAGGATCTAACAACTCTCTCCCCCGGAAGAAAGGTTGTGTCTTGGGAGCGAGATATTGGTCTGTCTGAAGTACGTAGTATTGATACGATTAAATATTTTCAGAGGTGAACGAACGGGGCATACCAGTAAATCGCCTCCCATACCATATAAGCTGAGAACTACTTTCGGTTTTGGGACTGCGTATATAGCACATAAATATGCACAATACCCGCCCGCGCTAGTTCCAGCTACACCGATTGATGTGGGATCGATGCGGAAATGTGAACCAGAGTCAAGATTAGCCAACTCTTGATCGAGCTGAACATTCAGATCTCCTGCGACAAAGGCGATGGCGTCCTTTACATCGGTGAGAATGTTGTATACAGTCCCTGGAGGAGTAAGACGATAATCTGCACTTATGAATATGATACCGCGTGCAGACAACCGGCCTTGGGGATCGCATTAGTACATAGATATTATTGTGAACAGCATGAGGGTCGGACTTGAAGCAAGATCGAAACTGACTTTTCAGCCAAGTGGGAAACCAGCTTCGCCTATTTCCTACGGTGAGACCCCCTCCATGGAAGTAGACGACTGCTGGGCGAGTCACCTGTCGGGTGAACTGTTGGTCGACCGTGACCTCATCTGGTGGAAGATAGACATCGAGCAGAATGCGAATTCCGTCGACCTCTTTATAAGTAAAGGTTAAAGGACTTTCAACGTCACGGTTGCATTTTGACATCGCTGATTCTGGACTGATGAGTTTGAGTCTATGAGATGGCGGGTCGTGGCAAGAATTGAAAATTCGACTTGGAGGTGCACGTGACCCACTGGCAGTGGCGGTCAGGGGGCAAAGTGGAGGCAGGTACTTAAATCGCGTTTTTATATACAATGCTACGCAAATCTCGAATTAATATGATGGGCCCGTCTATACACCGTGCGTGCATTATCATGGTCCGTGCAATGGACAGGATTAAGCTAACCTTAAATGGAACCATGTCCTGCGCTCGGACTTGCAATGGTCATTTACTGTCGTGATGAATGTACAAGATATCTATGTCTATGTTATAAATTTATCCAAACATGTCTCACTTTCAAACATACTCACTACATCGGTCATCGGAATTGACAGGACTCGGGAGTTTTGCCAACCAGCTTGGCAAAACTTGTTGTGCCTGGTCCACGGCAGAACTCACGCGAAAGGAGGGCCACCTGGCAGAATTGCAGAGTATCAAAGCCTCGCAGAGATGTGATTTAAATCTGTTAACACAGTTAAAACCAACGTCTCCTGGCTGGGGTTCTAAACATGATTTTAAACGGTCCCCGATTGAAGGCTGTTTGAGCAGAATTTGACGACAATCAAGTCGATTGTCGATTCGATCGCCAACGTTGAGTGATGCCTAGACCAAGCCTTGCTAGCTAACTGCGCCAAGAGGGTGTCCCAATTAATTTGCGAACAAGACTACCATGTTGTTGGCTTTTGGCGAGATCGACTTCAACCGCCGCTTTCAGTCCAGAGAGCATCTCGCCTGTTGCTGAATTTGTGGTTCTCGAAGAGCCGAAGAGGACTGAAGTTCGGAGCAGTGACAAAGTCGAAATGCTGGAGGGAAATACTTTTGATTTTGGCAAGGATCGCGTAGAATACGACAGGCTGTTCTAGATGAGGTTGAGGTGGTTAAGTGTAACTGATGTCATCGTTGAGAATGTTGTTCGCATAGTCTTTACAACCTAGAGTTTCGTCAGCTCTGCAAAGAATCACGATGAATGTGGGGAGATCAGACAAGCCTGAAGCTGAAGCTGTGAAGTTTGAACCAAGGCTTGACGGGCACGTGACTCAGCAATCATCGAAGCCATGGCATGAAGCTTGCATGAAGCCATCCTGAACTGAGAACTCACTCCAATTGAAAGAGCGGCATCAACATCACGATGAGCAAACCGAAAGCGAAAGCTGCTCAGGCACATCAAACGGGGATATACAAGTCAGACTCGGTCAGAGTATGCATCACAACAGTGTCAATTTATGCGACGAGATGAAGCCGACATTTGCAGGACGTCGCCGAGTCGCTGGGCATCACCAACTTATCCGAAACAGTAGCATCATCACTCGCTAGTGATGTCGAGTATCGCATTCATCAGGTCATAGAGGTGCGCAATTGACGTCTAAATGCACTTGTCAGGAGCTAAGGAAATACAGGAAGCTTCGCGATTCATGCGCCATGCCCGACGAACTACGATCACAACTTCAGACGTCGACCAGGCCCTTCGAGTTCTGAACATCGAACCTCTTTATGGTCACAATCCACACAATCCCCCTGTATTCAGACGCGCTCTGCCATTTCCGAACGCGGCTAATGTAGGCCCTGTCTACTTCGTGGATGACGAAGAGATCGACTTTGACCGCGTGCTTCGAGAGGAGAAAATTACACTGCCAAAAGGCGTCAGCTGGACTGCTCACTGGCTTGCAGTTGAAGGCGTCCAGCCTCTCATTCCGGAAAATCCGCCAGCCATACCGAAGGACGTCGATCAAGAAATTACAAAGTCACCGCCCCAAGCAAATGGCGCATTCCCACTGACACCGCCGTCGGAAAGCCGCTCTACTGTCAAGAAGCAGCAACAGCAACAACAGCAGCTAGTCAAACAAGTGCTATCACGAGAACTGCAGCTGTATTATACGCGGCTTACAGCGTCATTACTGCCGCCTACTGCTGACTCTACCAAGCGAACAGCGGCCCTTGCAAGTTTGCGCAATGATGCAGGATTACAAGCGCTCTTGCCTTATCTTATTCGCTGGGTTGGAGAGGGTGTTGTGACTGCGCTCAAGGAGGGTGCTCAAACTGAAGCGGATGGTCGATCGTTGGAGGTTTTATTGGACGTTGTTAGCGCCATTCTCGAGAACAATACGCTATTCATTGAGCCTTATGTGAGTGATACTCCAAACCCAACGCAGTCGAGAAATTTGATATTGTACAGCTCCACCAATTATTACCAGCCATCCTTTCAACTCTTCTCCATTCCACGCTTCCGCCATCACATGCCACCCACTTGCGCACGTCTGCCGCTCAGACGCTATCTCGTCTGCTTACCCAACATTCCACGACTTATCCATCCCTTTCACCACGAATCATGAAAACTCTCCTCGTTGCTCTCATATCATCAGACAAATCCAAGGGAACGCGGGAGGGTGCCATCCGCGGCCTGGTGGGAATTGGAAAGGAGGCAGTAAGGAAGGGACTCGTTGAGGGTGGCGGAGTGAAAGTTGTAGGAAGTGAATGCACGCCAGGGGAGACTGGCCCCCTTGTCGATTCGGTTATGGTCAGCATTCCTTCTATTCATTGTGATCACGCGTGTTGAGTATCCAACAGACCGCTTTGCATGTTCTGCATCCCGCATCGGACATGCCTGAGTCATTGGATACAACAGATGATGGGGATACTGCGACTATAGGGCAGTTGCAGGATGTTTTGGGCAAATTCTTTGCTGAGAAGCTTTATGGCGATAAAGGTTGGGCATTGGGTATTTTGGGTAGCATAAAACAGCAAAGCTGACTCTAGTTTATTTAATCTTGATGTCTGCTGCTAACAAATACCATGGTGAAGAACTGTCAAGTAGGCGCAATTGATCGTAGTCTTGCTCACGCTCAGGCGCTCATAAAACCATGAACGGCCCATTCATAGACGCCGAGAAAGACAGCTCCTCCTGCAGATATCCACATCGTTCTCGGTACTATGCCTGCAAAAAGAGCCTTTGCGCCCTCTTGCACGTAGATTTGCCGAAATCGCGTAGGAAGACTTGGCACTTGCTGTTTTGAAGGGTCCTGGGTACGTCTTAGATATGCCATCGAGATTCATAACAGAGACCTACTCTAAGATCAAGCATGACGCGTGTTTTGAGGACATCGAGCGGTGTGGTCAGCGCTGCTGCAGTCCCCCCGGCTATACTCCCACAGACAGCAGCCTCGTGTGCATATAGGGGTTTTCGATCCAGGTATATTGATAACTGATGTTTGAGAAACTCATAAAACGGGAATTGGAGTGATGTAAAGGGTATCTTGGAAATACAAGCACTAGATTAGTTGACATTCATACAGGGTGTGAGAATCCATTCGATTACCTCGCGCATGATAGTAGTCCAAAAACCGCGGTAGAACCCTCGAATGCCGTCATGTTGCAAGACAAGGGTTGCGGCTTTAAACGAGGATGTCGAAGCACCATACATCGACGTTTGCATCCTGGTCTTGATGACTTCTGTAGGAACGCGTATCAAACAAGCAGCCTGAGCGGAAAAAGATTCATTTGCGGAAGATAAATTGCAAGTCAAGAACTTGCCACTTCTGCCACAGACGCGGATAACATATGGTTCACAGGCGCAAGCTGATCATGAAGAGGAATCAGGTGCTTCATGGCTTCATACGTAGAGAAGAATGCAGCAGCTGTAATCTCCGCGTCAGAACAACCACTACCTGACAACGTTTTCCATACATACCTCCTGGGGCGCTTCCAACAACCACACTGCCCACACCTTTGTAAATCCCGCGAAAGCCGCCAGCCTTGACGAATCCCTGGGCAGACTGTAGACGAGTCTTGACGGTGTCTATTGGGAAGAACAGTAGGTCGACCGCTGTTCCTGCCAATCCGCCAGCCTATGAGGGATGTCACGTTGGCACAGAACATATTTCGTCTTGCAAGGAACTGTGCGCACAGCGAGAGACTGGATGAATGTTGGTTTCCGTTCTGCTGCCATGATTGCGGTCACTCCGAAACACTTCCGCCAAAGTTTCACACAAACAAATATTTTGGTACTACCTCGAATTACGTAAGCTAAGTATTTTATGAATTACAAGTTTATAGCACTGCTTCAAGCCCAACGATTTCGAGTTCACTAGACCATTACTGCAGATCACTGGCATGGATGATGCACTAGAAAGACCGCGACCTCAGCCTGCGACAACAACTTTAGATCCTGCTGAAGAAGAATCTTCGGGGGGTGAAGATGGAGGTTTAGATTGGACAAAGCTACCGTGAGCCGTGAGTATCATATGCGCATACATTATACTAAGCGCAGCAGAAAGGTTGGTACCGTGCGTCCGGTAATTCCAAAACGCGGAGAGAAAGATTTTGAGCCCGCTCCAGGAGGGGGTTCAGGTCTTCAAGTCCATGTGTTGGACCGAGCACGCGCTGCGATGTTTGACGCCCTCAAAGCCGATCGCGCTATATCTAGGTATTTTTATGTTTGAGTTGCGTGAATCAACATTGATCACCGCATAGTAAATCTGCGAGCTATGGCATCTGGTGCCCGCATATATCACGCGTTCATGTCACCGTTGCCAGAGGTATTCACTTTTCTGTCATGGGCCATTCAGCAGCACGGCCCACATCAATTGACGACGGCTCAATGAAGCTGCAGAAGAGACTAGAGTTACTGCCCGAAGAAGCGCTTTATCTAATTGAAAGGGGCGCTTTGTTCTGCTGGAAGGATATTCAAGCGGATTTGACTGGCTTGGATGATGTTGAAGGTGCTCCGATGTCTGTTCAACAGGCTTTTGCAGAAATAATTGGGAAGGAAGACCTGACGCTCGAAAAATATCAGGTGATTGAAGCCACAGATTTTTCACTAACAATACTCAATATCGCTCATAGGTCTTTGCATACTTGAGACGCTTGGGGTATGTCGTCACCCGCACAAATCCGCCCAGCCCTAGTTATCCAGTACCCTCACCTCGCATAGGGGGCGACGGAGCTTCTCTGTCATTCTACCGGAGATTATCATCGATTTTCTCGCTGTTTACGACGAGTGTTTTGAGGTTTTGGAGAGGATCAGTTCATTGGTGGAGACCACTCAGGATCAGTCGGTGGATACATCATGATAAATCCTATAGTTGGGTCCACTCTACTCTGCTCGAGCCCTTCAATAACGAATTTTGTGTAGGCAATGTCCTCAAGTCTCTGCGAGTGATACCTACAGGTCACTCCGTCGCACCTCATTCCAGTCGCGCAACTCCTGTCGTACCCTCGTCCCCATACAAGATATTCTACAACATGTACAAGCCCTCGACCAACTTCCGGAAAACTACTCCCCCACAACCTGATTTTCAAATTGTTGTCATCAAGTAAGACCAAACTGATTATTGAGGCTTGCTAGCTGAACTTTCAAAACAGCGCGCGAACCGCTTTTGTGCCCTCTCTGTACGAATTGACGGAGTTATTCAATGTTCTTCCGGAAACTCCCCCGCCTCTCCCACGAAAGCGCGGAACACCCCCAGTAGTTCAATCATCCCCTGCAGCAGTCGCATCGCCCGTCAGCACATCAACATTCAGACAGATTCTCTTGTGGTTGTTGCCATCATCAACGCCACAGCCTATATCATCTCAACCACGGCCGCATCCATTTGCAGCACTCAAGGCTGGTAAAAAGAACATAGTCATCGCGGCTGTAGACTCGGGCAACATAAGTTTCTTTCGATTCAGTCAAGGCGCTTTTGAAGAGTGGCCGACTCTCTAGCATCTCTGGCGCCCAAGCTCTTGTCTTTGTCGCCACGACAAAGTACACACTTATGTACAATGTCATGTACACAGATGACATAATGCTGCAGGACTTCGATCGGCCCAGCCGCTCCAAACAACCCGGAATTACATGTTTTTGCACACGGATTCAAGTACTCTGGTCGAGAATCTGTCTGCAGGGTTGCAGAGACATCGGGATCTGACCTTTCCTTCCGCCAGAGATGATGGAGTAGCTAAATCTGGTGAATATTCAGACCACTGTTAGAATCTATCTTCGCGCTGCCGATTTCTATATACTCGCTGAAACCCTTCGGATGTCTCAAAACCACAATTCACGCGAATGCCTGATGCTTCTGTTGTGCTGTCATTTCCTCCGAGCTAAAGAAATCGGAACAATGTTTACCCCAGTGCGTACACTACTGTTTCCTGTCTTGCACGCCTAAACCATTTACGTTGCCTGGTCTTTTGTTTCAAATGCGATATTTGAAAGGTGAAATATTGGCCGGTCATAGCACTATGTGAAAGTTGGTGCTTTCTTCATCGTATCCCGAGCTCTCAACTCAAACAAGATTTTGGCGCAGACCTATCTCAGTCAAAGTCGATGTCTGTTGGAGTACTACAGACAATATCTTAAGTCATGTGTATCTGCAAATTTGGGCGCGCAAAGCGGAGCCAGAGACTTAGTACGTAAACGCCGTCACGATATATACAACTTTACGCGCGCCTATCGGTAAATTACTGTTAGGTTGACAAGTGCTACTTCGTTGTTTGTCTTGAATGAGACTTAAATTGAAACAGTGACCAACGACTGTGGGAGAACTAGACACGCCACAAAAATTTTCATGCGCTCGCAGCCCCGGCGACAGGAGGTCCCAAGTGACCGTACTTCTGGTGTAATCATATAAATAGTAAGTTTACATTCTCCATCTCCACCCCTTGCTGAAAAAATGCGTCAGATTAGACTGGCAGTCAGTTTATGGTCCCTCCTATGCCTTGGCGCATATGCAGCTTCTTCTTCGGATGCATCACTGTACCAGAGCAAGCTACGTGTGGCAGAAGACATTCGATCAGCCATGCTGACTTCTATCAGGACTAGGTAAGCCACCGTATGATAACTCGAATCCAGTTGGATCGTGCTGAGGTTTAGTTGGGAACAAGGAACTGCAGCGGGCGCCACGCTCGAATTCGATGACCCAGAGTACTCTGTCTTTGGATCTTCCCCATTTGTTTGCGACGTAAAATTCCCCCTTTCAACTCTGCAGCTGGCTTACAGCGCTGCTGTACGGCAAAGTTCTGACGGTCGCCTCAGCCAAGAGATCGGTGATGCGCTGGATGGTGCTGCGTTAGATGGTGCCTCCGCTGGCTCTGCGGTCTTGCTGGGTAAACACCAGTTTGTTGTGCCTGAAATTTCAAATTCCTAACTTCTAGAACAGGCAGTTTTACTGATGAATCTCGGCACGACTATTGGCTGGACGCAGCTAATGCTCAACTAAATTTTGTGTGTTCTACAGTTACTTCCAGCTTCTCGGACTGACTGGTGAGTGCTAGTTACTCAACGTAGCTCCTCGTACCTCTACTGGAGCTATTTCCCATCGCATTGACACACGTCAATATTGGTTCGTTGTTTGCTGTCTGCGATGTTTTAAAACGCTCAACGTGACTGAACAGGGCAGATGGCGTTTACATGGGGTTCCCCTTTATTGCATACTTTGGGGCAGTCACCAATAACGCAACTCTCCTCCAGATCGCATACGATCAATGTCGGTTATACCGTGATGCTCTAATTCTAGACGGTCCCACTGGAAAACTCTGGGGACATATTTACTCCGACGACAATAATACATGGATAGATAAAGGTATCTGGGGAACTGGTGAGTATCCCCGCGGTTTGGTTTCCGCGTAAACACAATAGGCAGCTTACAACCGCATGAAATTTATGCAGGTAATGCGTGGGCAGCACTTGGCATGCTGCGCGTGGCTGTGACGATTCAGAAGACAGAGCACTCTTCAGCGATGGCTTCTCAGATTTCTGATCTCACCTCATGGATTAGGGAAATTCTGGACGGCGAGTTTGCTGCCTTGGTAGGGATGCATCTTTCCTAGCCCCCCACAGCTAACATCATGTTACCGATAGAGATCAGACAATTTGGTCCCGAACTATATCATCGGGGGTACGTCCACTCCTGACGCAGCCTCCTCCGCTGCCCTCGCCTCTGTAGCATATCGGGTTGCATATTTATGCCCCCAGCAATTCGGAAAAAACTACACGGATGTGGCTGCTAAAATACGAGACGCTGTTGTGGGCAATATCACAAACCTCGGTACCTTGCAGCCCATAGTGGATTCCTTGCCGGATCCCTTTCCATATTGGAATAAAACAGGATTGCTGAGTACAGAGTCGCAAGCATTTGGACTGATGATGTTTTCGGCGTGGAGAGACTGGATTGCCGCCTAAATTCTTTTGTTTTCAGACTATCCCTGATTTTACTCATTGTCTGTCACCTTCGTTAAAAACAGCTCTGCTGACTTTCGATTTTCCTTGTTCTATTTCACCAGCACTTACATATTTCGTATCGGCTTGCGTGCTCGTCGGTTGAACAGTTGTTGTGGATTTCGCTTGGCGTCTTGCCTCAGCTCTTTCTGATAAAATAACCGAAGTAAATGAACTGCCCAACAGACGAGGGACATCCCACATTGAAGAGCAATTTTGAATATCTGCTTTGTCTGGTGATGAGACACATCAAAAATCAAACATACAGAAAGCGTCCATGATTGATGCAAAGGATTGTTTGAGCAGAATGTCATGCTAAATTTTAATTCGCATCCTGATACATCTCGGCAAAAAATACAAGACTGAAACATTCGTCTGTACGCGTGAGGCGTTGGATATGCAGCATTGTCAAGGTGAGAACGAGAAGACACAAGTACTGCATCTATCTGCAGAGGCGAACGAAGGTGCTAACATTGTGCATCCTGCATATCAACGAAGAGCCGGCCGACATGCATTATCATAAACAGAAGACAAAGGAAGAGTCAGAGACGAACGCGCCGCATCGCTAAGGCGAGTATGTTGCGTCGTTCATACATGAAAAAAGGATACCAGGATACAACAACTTCTATCTGCCCACACGAAATGCGGTACAAACAAAGACCCTTCACGAAGAAGGGAAAAGAGCAAAAATTATGCGATAATCCTCAACAGGCCCGAGGGCTCCAGTTGAAGATAACAGACCCTGGCATAAACCATGGGGTCTGCCCCGCATTGCCGGAAAGAACCGCCATATAAAGTCAAGGCCGAAGCCCCTGCGTTATCATAAGCATCAAGTTACGAAACAGGTGTATAATTACTTACGACCACGAATAACCATCAAGGGCTCCATCAGACACGTGTAGATTATGCAACAACAACCAGTTCCGAGGAACGGCGATGATTTACTCTTCCCAATGGAAGGATGAATTTTTTTTTAAATTCCGCCACCGAAGGTTCGGCAGGATGTGTTTCAAACGGACTTCCACTTCGCTGCGTGCGAACACACAGAAACCCACAAGCACCCGAAATAACTCAAGGTGGAGTGAGTTCGACTCGAAGCTAGCCGTGAGCTTCATAGCATGTAGCTTGACAAGACGACAGAGCTTTGGATATGGCAACGGTCTGTGAATTATATGTCATGGGTTCATGTCCTAGTTTGGGCCATGTCCTGGTATTTTTCAAAAGCCCAGGGAGACTTGAGTCACGCCGCACCGAGCACGGAAGCACCGATAGATTCGAAAAGGTCATCCTCGTATGCTTTGTCCATGACTTGCCCCAAGAGCAACGCATCATGTATGTCTGCGTAGGGTTATGATATGATCGCGTGGTATGCGCAATTTAGTGCGGCTGTAGTACACTGGTCAATAATGACTGCATGGTGTATGCGTTTCTGTGCGGGGAGCACTGATCTGGTCAACGATATGACTGCGCAGTATGCGCGTTTTCTGTGCGAGTAAGCACTGATCTAGCCAACGATGACTGCGTGGTATGCGCGTTTCTGTACGAGTAGACAGTAATCTGGTCAATGATTGAGTGCATGGTATGCGTTCGTCAGATGCTTTCTGGTCTGGCGGGTCAAGGAGGGCAATGCCGCACGTGAACGCACGGATGCACCGATAAACCGCGCTCGACGGATCAAAGCGTGCAGTCCTCGTATGCAAAATACAAAGCCACTTGACCCTTGGTATCATTGTCATAGTAGCAACTGGTCATGGATCTGTGTCTGTGTCTCTGTCAAGTTTGTGATAGGCATCGATATGAAGTCAAGTATCGTGAA
Organism: Suillus brevipes Sb2; assembly: GCA_011800875.2. Taxonomy (NCBI): domain Eukaryota; kingdom Fungi; phylum Basidiomycota; class Agaricomycetes; order Boletales; family Suillaceae; genus Suillus; species Suillus brevipes. The sequence continues at coordinate 70,564 of JRHT02000061.1, read as the reverse complement.
ATATCGATTTGACGCTTTGACATGGTCCTGCATGGTGAGTGACACGGCGAAGTACTGCCGGAAGGCATTTGCCTATCTGGATCGCTGCCCCGCTGCGAAATATACATTCACAGAGAAAGCCGATAAGAGGGCTTGCCTGCCGCTCCCTCGTGCTTTCGACTCGAGGCTGATCATGAACGCAAGCAGAAGATTCGGACGTAGACTAGGTAGAGGATGCACATCATGAAAGGGAAAGAAGAGAAGCGACGGGAAGGGAAGGAAGATTGAAATCCCGATTATGACAAGAGCGGAAAATACCGGGTTTGAACTATACAGTTTGAGATAACGTTCACTTCCACGCCACTGAACCCAAGCACAACTGTCAACGTCCGCCAGTTACCGCGACACGGACGTGATATGGAGGTTACCCGTTATCGCAGGTTACTGGTCATTGCCGGCCCTTGATCATGATGCTGACCGAGGAGTCTTCACGTTAACCTGTCATTATTGTGGCTTTGTGTTAAGCGGCCAGGCCAGCGCTATCACATCTCCGTACACCTTACACGCTCATTAACTATTTGCTAACCGCGATATAAGTCAAATAATACTTAGACTGACGCTCATATTCAAGTTTCCTCGGATTTCTGGCAAGGACAGACCCGAATCGGTACAGCGTCTAATCTACAAGACTATTGTAGTACATGTACATTATAAATTTATGATATGAGCATGAGATAGAACAAACAATCTTCCAGCTCAGATATATAGCCTGTCCATAGATAACAGATGGGGAAATATAGCGAAACTCCAAAAACCTGTGTCGAACATCGGGTTTCATACCCATGCTCGACGCTTTCTTGATGTGGGCACAGGAGGAACAGTGCTCGGTGGAGTGAAAAACCCATCAGCAGTGATTCCCATTGCTTCCACCCCCGAACCACTAGTCTTGGGAAGCGTCCCATGACCAATGGATATCGAACCTCTCCTAGAACCAAACGCACTCCCCAGATGCTCTATGCTGATTGTCGAACGTGCTGTACTTCGATGGCGGTGCCCATTGTGACTCTCGTCATTAACAAAGCCTATGCCGTTTCCATTGCTCCCACCTCCATTTCTGGCCTCATTTGTTGCAGGAAACTTTCGTCGCCGCGGTTGGTATGGGAAAACATTTGCATCTGCACCCCCACTACCCCATACGCTAGCCAAATTCTCGCTCGAGATAGCAGTTCCCAACCCACTGGGCCCAATCGGCATGACCAACATTGCATCATCAATGTCTTCGTCATCGCTCCGTAAACTCAATGGCCGGGCCTGCTTGAGTTGTAAGCCTGATGAACCCTCCGATGATTGTGGAGAAGGTGACCTTCGAGTGGACGGGGACACCGCCTCCGCGCGATCATGGACTTCGTCAAATATTTCATAATAGCGCTGGATGCAGAGCTTGACGATAGACCCCAGAGTAGTACCGCCATCCGAAATCTCAGTGGTGGATGTTGGCGCCGCATCTGCGGGCGTTGCAGTCGTGGAGGGTGTACTGGACATCGATGGACCATTTGGTACAGAACATAGGAGTACATCTTGCATCGGGTCCGAGCTTTTGACTAGGTTGGGACAAATGACAATAGCAAGATTGTGTGCATCCATGCGATTTACGTTTGATCGTAGAGACACTTCGTGCAGTACGTCTATAACGGTGTTAGATGCATGTCTTCTGGCATATCAAAGGACTGCGTAGCTCACAAAATATGTTACTCAATAAGATGTACATGCATGGCATCAGCTGTGGCAGGAGTGTGCCGCGAATATATGCCGTAGCGAGGATGTTGGTTGAATCATTCAATGGCGTTGGGCATCGACGTATATCGGGATACAGAGATTCTGGGAATGGAGGGTCGGGAAGGTCACGGAGATACTTCTTTAATAGCACAGCTGCGAGATGCGGGTCGTTAAAGCTTGGGAGGGAAACGACTTGGCCTGCTGAAGTGTCATAATATGCAATTCAGTGTCAACGTAGAAACATACCTCTGTCGTAGGCTTCCTGAACCTGTTTGAGCAATACGGAACTCGGCGAGCGCCTAAAAATCCCTTCCTCATTCAGCCCTATGTATGTTTAGTGAGTTTAGGCAAAATGATAATCCTCGACACTCACCAGAGCTCAAAAGGTCCTGGATAGAATCTTTTAGAACACGCGGAATGCTACCCTTTTCGCCATCATGACCCATGAGTTCTTCTAAGGGCACACCAAAAACGCTAGAGCGAATAGGAGTCGGTAATACAATATGATGCTCCTGTTTTAAATTCTCTCTATAGATGTGTTATCAGAAGTATTGGGCAGGCTAAAGTGTGCTTACTTATACACTGCAGGCGGAATGTCGATTTGAGTCAATGGAACCTGGGTAGCAAGTTCTGACAGAGAGTCGACGTAGACGATTTTGCGAAAGAATTTTGGGCTATGCACAACAATGTTCAGCGCAATTAGAAACCATGGCAGCGAAACTGAAAAACCTGACGACAGCGCCTGCCAACGAGAAAAGCACTGCGGAGCACAGGTAAAAGCAGCGCCCGATCGGATGAATGATTTTACCTACTTTTCGAAAAGAAAGAAGAGTGTACAATGAGCTGCGCTGAATGTTCAGTTGCTTGCATCGGGAGTAAGTGAAGTATCCCTGACCAGGCGCTTCAAGTTCTTGCGGTACTTCCTACTCAGGCTTCGATATGCCTTCCAAACCCAGTTCCAGTTGGGAGCGTAGCGACCACCTGCTGCGAAGAATACTACAGTGTAATCGGATTCGACTCGAGACAAGGTAAGACCCGAGGATAGTGATAGTAGTTGAGACGAACGAACCAAAAAGATCGAGGTATGACAAAATCCGCCTGACATGGGATGAGCATAATAAGTGGTTGCTTTCTGCACAGACACGTACTGCAACAGTAGATCATAAGAGACCTCTTGTGGATCAGGTAACGCTGAGGCGCTGATAATGACCCTGCAACCCACGTTAGTCGTCAGTTAGACAAATTGAAGCGTCCTGGTATCTGTCACCGAGGTCAAGGCAGTACAGGAACTTACATAGGCCTAGTCCTAGGGAGGAAACAAGCTATGAATAGTTTGACAGCTACTAACCATGTATCGCACTCACTCAAAATCAACCCCGGCCTGGAAGATGACCTTGCCCATAACCTCTTGCACTTTATCCCTGGCGCCGGGTTCATCTCCAGTAGCACCAGGGGCTCGCTTCCACGGCGGATTAAATACTTTTCTTCGACTGATTAGAGAATGAGAGTCGGATCCAAGAGGAGGTGTTGGAGAAGATGGTGCAAGCGAAAGAGCAGCGAGCCTTTGCTTCAAGGTGGGCGGCATCTTGAGGAAATTTTGTTACAGGTTGAAATGATACAGTGAAGAAGCCAAAAGTACAGCTGAGCTGACTTTTGCCAACGAGGTGGATGTGTGTTGCTTGTTGACAGAGGTCTTGTCAACGATGGTGAAACGTTGTAACCATGTGTGCCTGACATTATTATTATATCCGCAGGTGTATGTACAACGCAGTTAATAACGATAAGGTCCTAGCGATGAACAAAGTCACTGCCAGTGGCTAAAAGTATACTAACTTGGCGTTGTAGATGTAATATACCTTTCTGTGATGTAGCTACCGCAGTCCAAAATGATGAAAGCAATCAGATCTGGCGTCAGAAAAGACATGTCTACGCAAAGCGAGACTCGCATCGCTGCTAGTGTCAATCAAATATTTAGTGGCAAGGCAACGTTCGGCCAAGATGATTCGGTGAGGTTACTCTCGGGCTGCGATACTGGTCCCCGAGGCTGGCAGTGCTGTGTGGTAATTGGATTGCACAATATTTGCAGTACAAATACGAAGCATGTCGGTGCTCCCTATCATCACGGACACACTAACTCCTAGTGCAAGCTTGAAATGGGCTGAGACACCTTTCTTGCGCGTGACATCCACTTTCAATTCTAGATTTCAGGTGTTTGTATACAACACGGCACAAGCCTATCCGATATCAACTCCGGGACAAGTAGAAGTCCTTCCGTCTTTGAGTCGCCGGCCATGAACGATATCTGAAGGGAAATGAGCAGCTTAGCAAACAAATGCTACATGCAGATCGAAGAGTGAGTGGTCGATTGTCCATGGGCTGATTTGAGTGGCGAAGTTCTGACGTGATCGTACTCCACGAGGTACCTTTCCAGAAAACCATGGAGCCCTATGGAGCCTTGGTGTCGATTCACTTGTACTCATACAAGCCCCGCCGATAAGCGAGTCACGTCCGGGACAGGTAGCAGTCTGTAGTAATCTGACCGTAAGGATATGTCTTTTGATCGTCGACCTTGCAAGATGACTGTTTAGATGGAGTAGACTGTCATGTGAATATCAAAGTCTCCTCATCTAAATCGAAAAGTGATCACTGGGTCGTTTGATGAGGTGGCCACGGGTTGATTTAATTTTTGGCGGTTCCGGAGTGATTGAAAGCTTGGTATGTATATTCCAAAGGAGGACAAGCTGCAAGATGCCGCGAATGTTCTGGAAAAGTAGCATTATTCACGATACGGCTTTAGGTTTAAAAGACGGCTCGCCACACAGACGGCACATGAAGCTTTGAAGGCTAGAAGAAATGGACAATGTCCTGTCGCTGCCGAAATGAGAGCAATTGCTTCAGTTTGCATGTTCTTATTGGGATGGTGTTAGCACTCTACTCACCTCAACGGTTAAGATCGCTAGCAGTAAAATAGACTTGACAGTGTGTCCGTAAGCAAGTTGTTGAGTTCATGAATTGGCTCGAACACATAAACACTGATCGACTGAGTTTTTGATCTGTTAGACCTGCAGAAGAACTGAGATCTCCGGGGGCCGAGCCTTAGTACACCTCTCATATGGTAGTCAGGGGGATTGCCAAATATTATCGGGCGTGGGTGAGCTTGGTAGTCTTGAGGCTGCAACAGGATAAGAACCGGTTCATGATATAACCGACTAAAAGTCAGTTCAAGCCGACAGCTTCTCCTGGAATGCACAACCGGGCATAGATAATGATCAAGATCGGAATGTCCTAGTCACGGTGAACCTGCATTCTGGCACGTTTAATGCTCTTTGCCCGGATGTTATCCTCGGCCTCCGGCAGCATTCAGTCGCAAGCATGTATATATATCTAAAAGTATTGATAAGCGGACACATTCTAAGAAGTGATGAACAAGTGACTGACCAACTGGAGCAGGATGACGGGCCCGGATGAGCTATCAAGCGCGAGCGGCGTCAAGACGGCCGACAGGCTATGCAGGGAGTCAAATTTTCCTCCCTCTGCAATGATATCACCCGGCGTCAATCACGACATGTCTGAAGACAGCCTAACCGGGATACTTCGAAGGATTCAAATTTCATGATCACAATCGATATGAAACAGGTGGAGAGAAATGACACACCAATGGAACTTTCGAAGTTTCGATGATCGATTCTGATGCCATGCACCCACTCACACAACTGGCGGAGCGCTCGGACGCCATTACGCTAAACAGCTGATATCAAGTGCTATCTTTCAGTAGAAGCATGGCTCAGCCGTCAATCCCCAGCGTTACCGGCCACCGTGACGGTCCACCAACGAGAGAGAACCGACAGCCCCGCGGAATGTCTACTCTAATGCAACCCAATAAAACGACACAGTGAGCTTCAGTGGCGGAAAAGCTCAGTGAATATCAACTGAATGATTTGCAGCGGCCCTATCCGAGTCGGGGAGTGCAAGGGGAGCATTATTGCCATAGAAAGACTGGGCTTCCCGAAGTATGCGGGTCCATAAGTGTAAATGCATGTCCTGAATGGCCCCTACAAAAAAACCACTAGAATGATGACCGGTTAAGATTTCTAAAAAAAAATCGTGTAACCGGTTCTTACTCACCACCACGCCGTGACCTGACATGTCCATTAATGCGCTGATAGGTGTCTTCAGGCTACCCGCAAAAACTGGCTTTGCAATGGGACGTACGGATGTCTTGCTTCTGGATGTCAAAACATCCAAGAAGAGAGCATGGTAGATCATAGCATTGAAGTTCCGTTAGATTGTTGGGAGGTCAGTCAACACAACAGTTTAAGCAAATCGTAAAAAAAATCTAAACCTTCCCAGGCCCCACGACTCCGGCTATAGCAATAGCCATTCCGAATGCCTCAAGACTGCAGTTGATTCACTGATAAAAAGCAAGACAAAACTTTCATAAGATGGATTGTCTAAGAGTACGCACTTACTAGTTGAGTCTCTCTATTCACCCAGACGACTTGGCAGGATGTACCACAAGTCCATGTTCCCCGACCTCCCTGCTGTGCCAGAGGCTAATGTCCACCACTTGCTCTTTAACCGGCCGGACCAGCAGGCCTGGCCAGATTACACGTTATACGTGAATGCAACCACTGGTAAACGATGGTCTTTCCGTCAATTCGTCGAGCGTGTACGCGATGGGGCTACTGCTCTCGGAACCGACATCGACCAAGGCGGCCTTGGTATCTCACTTGAGAAGGGTGAGATCGTCGGGATCCTAAGCGAAAATTGTCTGGTACGCTTCAATCTCAGTTAACAATGCATTATCAATCTATATACGCAGATTCAGGACTATATTGCGTTGTTGCACTCTCTGTTGGCAATTGCAGTGCCTTTCGCTATGATTTCTGGGTACTCGACTCCTTTCGAATTCAAACATGCTGTGTCGCTATCCCAGGCGACCCGGATTTTTGTCAGCCCCTCATTACTACCCCTCGCTTTGACCTCTGGTCTCCCAGATGACCGGATATATTTACTGGAAGGCCACGTCGAAGGTCGCTTGAGTTATGAAGACCTCGTTAACCGCGCTCGACGCAATCGAATGCCCCGCTTGGCTATAAAGCATGCCACGCGAGACACTTTGGCATATTTGGTTTTCTCGAGCGGAACAAGCGGACTTCCTAAAGGTATGCATGCTGCATTGGTTTTTGTATCACAACTATGTTGGAAATCCTCCCTGATCATTTCTCCTTTCAACAGCGGTTATGATATCTCATGGAAACCTCACGAATTCACTCCTTCAGGTTAAGGTTGTGACAGAAGAAGTGAATAAATGTCAGAAAGTAACTTATGAATTTCCTCTTATTCGGAAATAGGCTTAACAGGCGAGCTAGCCACCCGTGTGGAATGGTCCCGATGGGATGCAGGTGCTATTTAACGTTCTCCCGATACACCATACGTATGGCTTGCACATATCGTGTTTTCGAGTGTTCTTTTCGCCACTCACCGTCGTCTTGCTCCCGAAATGGGACGTCAATGCCTTCCTCGACGCCATTCCTAAGTGCGCAAATCTCTCAATGCATATCCACACGGTTGCTAATCTGTTTCAGGTATCGCGCCACCACTTTATACCTTGTTCCTTCCTTGGTCCATCAGCTCGTACATCGCCCTGAGTTCAAGGCCGCTGACTTTAGTACTGTCCAAGTTGTGCATTGCGGAGCTGCCTACTTGCCTGTGTCGCTTTCGGAAGCACTGCTTTCTCGTTTTACGGGCCTCGAGCGGATAGGTGAAGGTGGGCTGTAAATTTTCTTCGGGCTTTACACTTTGCTAATCTCTTGTAGGGTATGGGATGTCTGAAAGCGTGAGTGCTGTCGCTGATCAATCGCGTTTTTGTGGCAATGACGTTCGACTCTTCTCTTATCAGACAATATCTATTGCTAACAAACCCGTTCCCGGCGTGCTGGACGGGCGGGCAAAAAACAAGCGAGGCTCCACAGGCGTTCTACTTCCTGGCATTGAGGTTAAGGTAGTGCGTGAGGACGGAACGCTGGCCGCAGTGAACGAACCGGGAGAGCTACACGTTCGATCGGGATGTGTTGCGCTTGGATACCGTAATAATCCGAAAGCAACCAAGGAGACGTTCGTCGATGGATGGCTTCGCACTGGTGATAGGATACGGATTGATGAAGACGGTGTTTTGTTGTGAGTTTTTTGTGACACTGATGAAAGCCCTTCTGATTGCAGCGCAGCTTCGAGGATAGAGCAAAGGTACGAGCTACTGCGGAAAGAAACAGCCCACATTTACCCACCTGACATGGTCATAGGACACACTCAAGGTCTCGGGATTGCAGGTCTCTCCTGTAGAGATCGAAGACACGCTTCTGGTGCACCCAGATAAACTTATTATTGACGCATCGGTCGCAGGTGTGAGTGGTGGACGCACCCTTGACGAGCGGATACCCCGGGCGTGGGTCGTGTTGTCTCCTGAGGGTCACAAATTGGGAGCTTCAGCAACTATAGAAAAGCTCGACGCGTGGGTGCGCGAGTCGTTGAGTAAATATAAATGGCTCCGCGGAGGCTTTGAAGTGGTCGATATGGTGCGTTGCCAAACTCATTTCAAAGGCGTTCACGTGTTCATGCGGAGACCGTCAGATTCCAAAATCACCCACGGGAAAGGTATTAAGGAGACAACTGGTAGAGAAATATGAGCAAGGTCAGAAGGCAATTAAGGCCAAACTTTAGGCAAACAACACTTATTCCATCACTATATATCTAACGGAACTTTGACATGGATTGTATAGAATTCTATACCCCTATAACGCGTTTGGTGCCTTGTTTTATTAGGTAGATGATTGAAGATGCTGGTGCGCGCGTAAATTTGATTTTTCACCAGTCACCGCATAGCTCCATTAACATTGATATTGTCGATCCTCGCTGGCAAGGGCTATGGCGCACGGCTCAAAAAATACGCTGGTGAAATAAACTGTTATTTAATTGAGTAGGCGCTCGTGTCATGTTCTCACCCGGGCACAAATGTCGTAACTTATGGGTTTACTCCGACTTCATTTCAATTGCCAGCAGGTGATTCGGATGTGCCAATTACCTGCCCAGTTTTATGCTCCTCAACGGGGCTGAAGCTTGAAGCTTGAAGCCTTGGAGTCAGGCTAGTCAACTTACAGTCAAGCATGTACCACAGATCGCTCTTCCCCGACTTGCCAGAGGTACCTGAATCAAACGTCCACCACTTAATTTTGGACCGGCCTGAACAACAGGATTGGCCAGATTATACATTATTCGTGAATGTGGCTACTGGCCAGCGGCGTTCGTTCAGGGAGTTTGTCGAGCGTGTCCGCGATGGCGCTACTGCACTAGGCGCTGACGTGGCGCAGGGTGGCCTAGGTCTTCGTCCAGAGAACGGGGAGCTTGTAGGCATTCTGAGCGAGAACTGCCCGGTGCGTTGCATTCCCATTTCATGTTGAGACTGTCAAGTGAATAAGGCTATTCATTTTAGGACTATATTGCGCTGATCCATTCACTACTATTGATCACGGTCCCATTTGCGCTATTCTCATCCTACTCGACACCATACGAGTTCAAACATGCTCATTCGCTCGCACGGGCAACTAGGATTTTTGTCAGTCCCTCGTTACTGCCACTCGCTTTGACCGTGGGCCTCCCGGCAGATCGGATATACCTCCTAGAAGGAGAGGATGTATGTTATACGAGCTACAATCAACTTGTGTCTTCAGCTCGCAAGAGCGGTATTCCACGGCTGTCAGTCCGTCAAGCCCATAAGGATACCCTGGCCTACCTGATATTTTCTAGCGGGACAAGCGGTCTTCCCAAAGGCATGTATCCCTTTTCTTGTTTGATTACAGTACACACCGACTACGCAGTATGTCTGACTTCATCATACAGCCATCATGATATCCCATGGAAATATCACCCACGCCATCCTAGGAGTGATGGTACACGGCTTGGAAATAGCTAAAATACTAGAGGTATGTATCCAACGTTACTTTCTTAGTCTGCCAAAACCCTTTGCCAGCCACCAGTATGGGACACACCTGATAGGATTCCAGTAAACCTCAATGTCCTTCCATTTTATCACTGTTATGCCCTGTTCGGAACCAGTGTCATCAACTTCATACGACCCACTACGACAGTCATATTGCCAAAGTGGAACATCGATTTATTTTTCGACAGTATCCCGAAGTAAGTGGATATTGAGGGCAGTTAATGGTTAATGTGATGTGCTACTGATATTCGTGTTTGGATCGCGACTAGATATCGCATTACGATGATAAGCCTCGTTCCATCACTTGTGCACCAGCTAGTTCACCATCCCCGCTTCAAAACTACCGATATGAGCTCGGTTCAGAACATAGGCAGTGGTGCCGCGCACCTCCCGCCCCAGCTAGCCGACGAGCTTTATGTCCGCTTCCCAGGCATGGACTCAATTACCGAAGGCGCGTTATCCACTCCCTTCCTGCATGCGGATTTTGTAATATCATTTGCTTCCACAGGCTACGGTTTGTCCGAATTCGTGAGTAATTCTTCCCATTACAACGTCGCAGACCTCACTGCCCGAAGTAGGCAGTCGTCGTCTCCTTGAAACCTATCCCTGGCATGTTAAATGGACGTGCCAAGAACAAGCCTGGTTCTATCGGAATCCTCTTTCCTGGCGTTGAGGCTAAAATTGTTCGTCCCGACGGGTCCCTCGCGAGCCCGAACGAGGCAGGTGAACTACTGGTGCGCGGTGGTGCCGCAGCGCTAGGATACAGGGAAAACGACCGGGCGACCCAGGAGACTTTCGTCGACGGGTGGGTGCGCACGGGCGACCGCATGCGGATCGATGCCGATGGAGTGCTCTTGTAAGTGAATCCGACGATGACGATATTTTACAAGGCTAATCTACTTTTCCATTTGTAGCTTCGAGGATCGTGCCAAGGCAAGCTTGATATCTCCCCATTACTAATTAGTGTTGTACTAACTTGTCACAGGACACGCTTAAGATCTCGGGCATGCAAGTCTCCCCCGTCGAAATTGAGAACACGATCCTGGCGCAGCCCGACAAGCTTATTGTTGATGTGAGTGTCGCGGGTGTTTCGGGTGGGCGTACCTCGGACGAACGCGTCCCGCGTGCATGGATCGTGCTATCTTCAGCAGGCGCGGCGCTTGGTGAGAAAGTGGTCGTGGCAAGGCTTGATGCATGGGTGCAGGAGCGTTTAAGTCGATATAAGTGGCTGAGAGGGGGGATTGGGTGTGTAGAGTCGGTGGGTGTTTGTTCTGTTTGTTTAGGGTGAATTGACTGAACTCTGAGTAGATTCCAAAGTCGCCAACTGGGAAAGTGCTGAGGCGGATGTTGGTGGAGGAGTATGAAAGGAACGTGAAAGCGAAGGCGAAATTGTGATAAAACAACTGAATTTTATTCCAGGGCACAACGCAAAGTTTTGCGTGCCTGTTATATAGGGAAAGACATAATGGTGCACGAAGTCCTGCTGCCTACTAAGGATGCGTGATCCTGCGTGATCTCGACAAGCGAGCTGGTCTGCAGTGGTGTTTGGCGGTGTTTAGCAAGGGGATTGCTGAGTCAGAGCCGCATTGCGTGGGAGAGCAGTTCATTCCTTCGAATTTCCGGAGTGTACTGGCGACGTCCATCACGAAGCCTAGGCCTGAGGCCTGCTCTACCGCATCGCGCCTCGCTGGCAAGTGCTTTGGTGACCACTAAGTGCTGACTACGGTCCGTCTGATAGAGGTATTAGGAATGAATGGCCACATCATGTTCTCACCAAAATCGTACGAGGACTCCCGCTTCATTCATCAATTAAAAGCACTGATGATTCTGAGTGTCCTTTACAGGCGGTGGCACTTGGCAAACAATGATGATGACCTTCACACCAAGGGACGAGTCATCATATACAAAAGACAAGGCATAACTTCACCTCCCTGCTCATCAATTTTTCGATCCAAATTTAACTCTATCCACACAGAAGTGTTCTCGTCGACCACCGTAGTCACAGACGACCGCAGCGAGACACATGACTACAATATATCTGTCAATCTTCATGTTCGTTCTCATCTCACTCCATCGCACCTAACAATCAACCGAGCCCTCCAATACGATTCCTGTGCCCTGGTAGGCCCGATATCCAGGTAAGCGGTACGGGCGAAGTGAACTGAATGTGTGTCTCATCTTGTTTCTATCCAAGCTATGGTCTCACTTCATTAACCTTGTCTCGACAGGATGCTGAGAACATCATGGGCAAGTAGACTCATAAGAGGACTGGGCCCGTCATAATATATTAACATGCAGTCCGTTGGATCATGAGCGATCTCATCACCCTCATTATGTTCCAGTGGGGACCTGACGGACATGATATGTACCTGATGTACGCGTCATGAGCTGAGTGCTCCAGTGGAATTTCTTATGATGAAAGATGCACAGTAGTCACGAATGTGCCGAGTCCCGTCGTGCTTGTGTTATGGTGAACGTTCGAGATCCTTGGTGACATATCTGCTATGATGATCAAAAAACATGTGCATGAAAGCGTGACTGCCTTGCCTTGGATTCATCGATTTATATCTTGATAGATGTGATTCCTTCGCAGTCGCAAGTTTGTATGTCAGTAAATGTCTCGTGTTTGTTTGATCGCTTCTAGAACACCGGCATGACTCGGCTATTGATGAACCGATCATATTCTGACCACAAACGTACCCAAGTCCAGTTCCATCTACCGCACAAATGGCTAGGCCAATCACAGGTCATTTTCATACCATCAGGCGTGGCAATATTGCTGAAGCCTCGTGCCATACTATCGGTGGTCCTGGTCAAGTATGTACTACAAGTCACTCTTCCCTGATCCGCCAAAGGTTCCCGAATCAAACCTCCACCACTTTCTCTTCGATCGGCCTGAACAGCAGGATTGGCCAGATTATACATTATTCGTGAATGTGGCTACTGGCCAGCGGCGCTCGTTCAGGGAGTTTGTCGAGCGTGTCCGCGATGGTGCTACTGCACTAGGTGCTAATGTGACGCAAGGTGGTCTAGGTCTTCGTCCAGAGAATGGAGAGCTTGTAGGCATTATGAGCGAGAACTGCCCAGTGTGTTGCATTTTCCTGTATTGAGCATACAAAGCAAATAGGCTCATTTTGTCAGGAATACATCGCTTTGGTGCATTCGCTAATAGTTATCACAGTTCCATTTGCACTGTTCTCATCATACTCCACACCTTACGAGTTTGAACTTGTCAATTCGCTCGCACAGGCGACTAGGATTTTTGCCAGTCCCTCGTTGCTGCCACTTGCCTTAACCTCAGGTCTCCCCAAAGATCGGATCTACATCCTAGAAGGAGAACATAATGGTTACACAAGCTACGCTCAGCTCGTCTCCTCTGCTCGCAAGATTCCACGGCTGCCAGTCCGTCATGCCACTAAGGATACACTGGCCTGCCTGGTCTTTTCCAGCGGGACCAGCGGTCCGCCCAAAGGCATGTATCTTTTCCAGTCTATCACAGAAGCATGGGCACATCATATGCATCATTTCTAACTTCATCGTATAGCTGTCATGGTATCCCACGGAAATATCACCCATGCCACTCTAGGAATGATGGTACATGCTATGGAAATGGCTAAAATCCAAGGGGTGTGTATTTATCCGACGCTACTTTTGTGTTATCCCAATTCTTCGCCAGCCTCCGGTATGGGACACCCCTGAGGGGCTTCCAATCAACTTATGTGTCCTTCCTATTTATCACTCATACGGCCTCTACATGACCAGTTTTAACAACTTCCTCAACCGCACTACGACAATCATGTTACCGAAGTGGGACATCGATTTATTTTTCGACAGTGTCCCGAAGTAAGTGCAGTACATATGCTGTGCCACTGAAATTTATGTTTGAGTCGCGACTAGGTACCGTATCACGACGATAGGCCTCGTACCATCACTCGTACACCAGGTGGTTCACCATCCCCGTTTCGAAACTGCCGATTTGAGCTCGATTAAAGGCATGGGAAGTGGCGCTGCACATCTCCCACCTCAGCTCGCCACCAAGCTTTGCGCCCGCTTGCCAGGCATAGAAAGAATTGGCGAAGGTACGTTCCTCACTTCCTTTTTGTTTGTGAATCATTGTGCTACTACCTACTTATACAGGTTACGGTTTGTCTGAATTCGTAAGTGATCTTCCATTATTCATCACAACCCCCAACCCCACTGCCTGGGGATAGGTAGTGGTGGCTATGAAACCCCTGCCTGGCATACTTGATGGACGGGCCAAGAACAAACCTGGCTCCGCCGGAATTCTTGTCACCGGTGTCCAAGCTCGCATCGTCCGTCCCGATGGGTCTCTCGCGGGCCCAAACGAGGTGGGAGAACTCCATGTACGTGGGGGCGCCGCGGTACTAGGATACAAGGAAAATATCAAGGCGACACAGGAGACATTCGTCGATGGGTGGCTGCGTACTGGCGACCAGATGCGGATTGATGAGGACGGAGTGCTTTTGTGAGTCGATTTGACCATGGCAGATACGCTCATCACCGCATGTCGCTGATCTACCCTTTTTAGCTTTGAGGACCGCACCAAGGCAAGCTTGCAATATCGTTACTAGTGCTGTATTGAGCCGTCACAGGACACACTCAAAGTTTCGGGGGTGCAAGTTTCCCCTGTTGAAATTGAGAACACGCTTCTGGCGCAACCGGACAAGCTGATCATTGATGCAAGCGTTGCAGGTGTTTCAGGCGGGCGTACTTCGGACGAACGCGTTCCACGAGCATGGATCGTGCTTTCCCCGGCAGGCGTGGCGCTTGGTGAGCAAGAGGTCACAGCACGGCTTGATGCATGGGTGCAAGAGCGGCTAAGCAGGTATAAGTGGTTGAGGGGGGGAATCGCGTGTGTGGAGAGTGTGAGCGCTTTTTTCGTCTTTATTTTTTTTTCTCGGGTTGCTACTGAACGCTTTGATAGATCCCAAAGTCGCCAACTGGAAAAGTGTTGAGGCGGGTGCTGGTGGATGAGTATGCAAAGGATGTGAAGGCAAAGGCAAGATTGTGAAGACGCTTTGTAGGATTTGAGATTTCAAATATTACCTCCTAGCACTTTATGTGCAAAGTGAGTACTTGCGCGCGACCAAGCGAAGCAGACTATGATGTGCACTTCCACTTTGGATCATGTTCCGGCGAGTCTGACTTGGAAGATTCATTGCTTCGACTCTCCGGTTGGGTCGGCGCGAGTTAACGTAACTGCTTTGCCTCACTTGACGACGACTCAGACAGCCCTGGCGTCAATGGGTTTCATGGTCCGTCCTGAGTAAATTCGCTGTCAATTCCGGTTTGGTGCGTGCTTGCAAACCGGACAACTTTTGCCCACAAACGTACAAGCCATCAATGTCATTTTATAAAAAGCTGGGTCAATCACAGGACCTTGAAAGTATTCTCAGCCGCAGTCGATATCACTGTTGAACCCTCGGCATCGGTTGTCAAGCATGTACTACAAGTCGCTCTTCCCAGAACTGCCAAAGGTCCCAGAATCGAATGTTCACCACCTGCTCTTCAACCGGCCTGACCAGCGGGAGTGGCCAGATTACACATTGCTCGTGAATGTGGCTACTGGCCAGCGGCGCTCGTTCAAGGAGTTTGTCGAGCGTGTCCGCGATGGCGCTACTGCATTAGGTGCTGACGTGACACAAGGTGGCCTAGGTCTTCGTCCAGAGAATGGAGATATCGTAGGCATTCTGAGCGAGAACTGCCCAGTACGTTGCAACCCGCTGTTCAATCGAGACTTTGAATTGACAAAGTATTATTTTTCCAGGATTATATAGCCCTGGTGCATTCCTTACTGGCCATTACTGTCCCATTTGCGCTGCTATCATCCTATTCGACCCCGTACGAGCTCAAACACGCCAATTCGCTCGCGCAGGCGACTAGAATCTTTACCAGTCCCTCGTTGCTGCAACTCGCCTTGACTTCAGGTCTCCCAGCAGACCGGATTTACCTCCTAGAAGGAGAGAGTAACGGATATACAAGCTACGATCAGCTCATCTCCTCTGCTCGAAAGAATGGTATTCCACGTCTGCCAGTCCGCCATGCTACCAAGGACACCCTGGCCTACCTGATCTATTCTAGTGGGACTAGCGGTCTTCCCAAAGGTATGTGTCTCTTTTATACTGGTCTTGTTTCCGAATCGCAGCAACATAGACGTACCGTCTGACTATATTGTACAGCCATTATGACTTCCCACGGAAACATTGCTACTTCCGTCCTCTCAACATTGGTAAATGGTATGGAAATGGCTAAAATTCGGGCTGTATGTCTTCCGACACTACTTTCTTGGTCTCCCTGACTCCCCTGCTAGCCACCAGTATTGGACACCCCTGAAGGGTTACAAGTAGTCTTCAGTGTCCTTCCGCTCTATCACGCTGTCGGCCTTTTCACAACCAGTTTCTTCAGCTTCCTCAATCCCTCCACGATTGTCATGCTCCCGAAATGGGACATCAATAAGTTCTTTGACAGCATTCCGAAGTAAGTGAATACCAAGAGCATTTAGCATGTCCCGTAGCACTTCTGGTACTCATCTTGAGCCGCAATGTAGATACCACATCACGGCCATACTCCTCGTTCCCTCCCTTCTACACCAGTTCGTTCATCATCCACGCTTCAAGACTGCGGAAATGAACTCGGTTACAATGGTCGGAAGCGGCGCCGCGTACCTACCGCCCCAGCTCGCCGACCAGGTTTGCGCCCGTTTCCCAGACGTACCAAGAGTTACCGAAGGTGCGTCCTCCACATATCGTGTGCAGACCCCTGGTGCTACTGCCAATCTTCACAGGTTACGGCCTGTCGGAATTCGTAAGTGAGCTCCACATCTACTCCTTCCAGCTCGCTGACGTCATTATCTGAGATAGACCATAGCCGTCGCCATGAAACCCATCCCGGGCATGCTCAATGGACGCGCCAAAAATAAGCCTGGCTCCGCCGGAATCCTCGCCCCTGGTGTTGAAGCCCGCATTGTCCGTCCCGACGGGTCTCTTGCAGGCCCGAACGAGCCGGGCGAGCTTCTCATTCGTGGAGGCTCAGCGACGCTGGGATACAAGGGAAATGACAAGGCCACTCGGGAAACGTTTGTCGATGGATGGGTGCGCACGGGCGACCGGATGCGGTTCGATGAGGACGAGGTGCTCTTGTAAGTTAGTTTGACGAGCACGGTATATGACCACTCATACTAGAGTCGATCTGTCCTGCTTGCAGTTTCGAAGACCGCACCAAGGCAAGCTGCGCCATACACGCATATAATTATAATTTTGTATTGTATTGACCCCCGTCCCTGCAGGACACGCTCAAAATCTCAGGGATGCAAGTCTCTCCCAACGAAATCGAGAACACGATCCTGGCACAGCCCGACAAGCTCATTACTGATGTGAGCGTTGCGGGCGTTTCAGGCGGGCGAACCTCGGACGAGCGCATACCGCGCGCGTGGGTTGTGTTATCTCCAGCGGGCGCAGCATTGGGTGAGAAAGAAGTCGTGTCGCGACTCAATGCGTGGGTGCAGGAGCATCTGAGTCGGTATAAGTGGTTGAGAGGGGGTATTGGGATTGTGGAAGCGGTAGGTTTTATCCTCGTTTTGTTTTGGGGGATGAGTTGATTGAGCCCTTGCGTAGATTCCAAAGTCGCCAACTGGGAAGGTGTTGAGACGGGTGTTGGTTGAGGGGTATGAGAAAGAGGTACAAGCGAATGCGAAACTGTGAAGCGTTGTATGCAAGTTTCCCGTATGTTTTTCTCGATACCCTTCATCGATGGGTGGCCATCGTGTGACTTGCTATTATGTTATGTTTTCGCTTTGGAAATGAATCAACGTCGATTAACGCTGACTTGAGGATAGTGTGAAATAGAAGACGCCAGGGATGGGTAAGAAATAAGATGCGAACTGCTGGGACTCTTTCAGGTAAATAATCAATCAGTGGAATCTAATCATGTGCAATACTAAAAGCCAATTGAACTATCTAAGGTTTCATGGGTCTTGCTCCCCGTCAAACTGTCACAAGTACACGATCTCCAAGTACTTATGACTAATGTCAAAAACCGACTCACTCGGTATGTTCGGGAAGTTGACTTCGACCAAGCCCTCCTGACGTACAGGCATCCACGGTTCAAAGTGTTGCTTTCGGGAAGAGACGTTCCCGAGCCCAACAAAGTCGGTTGGTCTGGGTTCACATAAGGGTGGTAATGTGGAGCGTAAGGAATATCTAGGGACTCGGAATAGTATGAAGCCGGCCGACTTGCCCCTGATCCCTAGGATCTCACATGACCCATGGCTGATGAGTGAGTAGTTGACAATGCCAAGTGCATATTGATATGTGGAGGAATAATAGTTGTTCGTTTCGATATCGATCTTGATGGTCGGACACAGCGGGCAGTCGAGTGTGACGCAGGACACATAGTCATACGTAAATGAATGGAGACTGAGAGGGATTATCACCAGAGGTACTCGCAAGCCAAGGCTGGTCATGGTCATCTCCAGTCGCCCACTGGTCAACTTCAATTCTCGATGACCCACAAAGCTCTGTGGCGATCGAGGAATAGCATGCGAAGTGTGATGCTTCGCGGCCTCGCCCTTCCAGTTGAGCACAGAAGGATCGCCAGCCTGCATGATGGCCTCGATGAGCCTACAGAACGCGCGGTCTCCTCCCTCTCCATATGCAATCTGCAGGCTGACATCAAAGACACCCATGAGGGAATAGGCCACATCTTCGACGCGCGTCGTTTTGCGTCTGGCTGCCCATGTCATCCGTTCGTCTACCTTGGACGGACTTGGATAAAACCGGCGAAGGTCATCCTGAGGAATGCCAGTGGCTCTTCCAAGAACCTCCATCAATCGTGTCTCCTGCCAAGGCTTGTCATCATCCACCATGGATATCCAGTTTTTGTTGAAGAATTTGATGAAGCAAGGCGCGAGGAGTTCCTGCAATGTCCAGCCTCTCATCGTCCATTCATCGTGTAATATATCCTCGATGATCATGCTTTGCGCCAGATGAACGATACAGATGTACGAATTGCGATACCACCGGAACATGGAGCGAATCGACTCGTCGAGCTCGGTGCTACTGTTTCTGTCGATGCAGCAGGTATCTGACCACGCAAATTCCATTCCATGCTCCCTGGCTTTTGCGCAAAAATTCATCAGCTTCTCGTATCCCGGGCCAGCCGCTGTGCCGGCCTTCATTTCTTCATAAGTTGGCTCTCCCACATCCAACCATCGGTGAGACAGAATGGCATACTTGACTTTGTGAGCAAGATACGGCCTTGGATACCAGCTGTAAGAAGTGTCCCATTGAAGCACAAATTTCTGGAAGTGGTTCTTCATATCATTACGCCCAACGAACTTCATGTCTGCCAGGCGAATGAGGCGGATCGGGATGTCGTTCATTACATAGCGGTCGAACTCATTGAGGCGGTCTTCGGAAGTCTAAATCATGACAGATCAGTACGAGGCACAAACATGGACGGATTTGCGTGAAAATATGCAGTAACGCAATCGACATACCTGCATAGTCGAGTGAAGTTCTGCCGATATGTTCACGATTAAGTAGCGCCAAAAAAGGCCCCTGTGCTCGTACTCAACCAACTATGATTCCACCATCAGATTAGGCTTCATTACTCACCTGAGAGCGAACAACAAAACGAGACGAGTGTTTTAAAGATGCTATTGAGATGGCACAACGCCAATGTTGGTTCACGTCTAAGTTGTTCGGGAGCCGGAAATGTCAGTCGACGATTGAAACACTACTTCAAGCGTCCTAGTGGTACGATCCGCAGTGCTGTCAAGATAACCTGTTCTGCGTTTTAGTGAAACAGGGTGCTGTATAATCGGACCTGTGGAAACATGTACAGGCTTGTACGCGTGTTTCTGACGAGTTCGGCCCGGGGGGATCAACGTACGAGCGTCGAGTGTCAATCAGATAGAAGATTCTTGATGGAATGGCAAGAGTCTCGGATCCTTCGGTCCTGGGGCCATTGATAGATGCATGAAGTCCTGAGTCGATCAAACTGAGTCTCGTCGCCACGCACTGCCAGATGAAATTATCTTCGTTGATTGATTACAACATACAGCTTACCTGACAGGAGATGTTTGGGCGAAGTGACAAGCTGGCTGGCTTTCCTATCATCATCTTGCCCCATATCGTGGCAGATTTCCTTCGTGACAAGATTGAAAGTTGAAACAGCCTGCTGAGGCTTGTTGTAGCGTCACGAAGCGATGTACCTAAGCTTAAGTTCTCACGCGTAGACTCCTAAGTACTCGTCTGCCAGCAGCTTGCTCATCCACACAGTGCTACTAACCCCTCCCTCTGCAGCATCCTCGCGTAAATGGATTTGAAGTAAGTACGTCTTTTTCGATTGACGTGATATGCTGAGTTGAACTGTGCACTGCTTAGACTTCAGCGCTGCAGCCTCAGCGTTGTGTACGTGTTTCTCTTCGTGTCGCCCGCGCCCTAATCTAATTTAACTCCACCGTTTATTCTCAACCCATTCTGCACACGATACAGCAGTGGAACTGTAACATCGGTCTTCTTGTCGGAGAACCATTGGAAGGGGATGGCGGGAGTATATGTGCACCGGCAGTTCCACCGGATGGGAAGACTATTGCATGCGGAAAGAAGGACCGAAGTGCCCAGCGGTGGGACGCGGAAAGATCGAAGGTGTTTGGAAGGGGCTGAGCAAGGCGGTACCGCGTCGCTTTCGTAGTCACCCAGTGGAGAACATTGCCAACGGGTCCGATGATGAAAGAAATCTGATACGCAAAGCCGAAAGTGGCAAGGTCAAGCTGGGCTCGATCGAAAGGAGATAAATCAAGGTGCATGCTCTTGCGTGTTCACCTTCGGGTGACAGAATCGCGTCAGGCTGGCATAAGCGTATTATTTGCATCTGGGACACGAAGACTGACAAACGTATCGTTGGACCTGTTCAATTCAATGGCCAGGAGCCAGCGCCTCGGACAGATTTGTGTGTTTCGACAGCAAATTAGTTGCACTGCTACCATCGTTTCGAGCACGAGGTTTGGTGAATTCTATCACAAAGACATAATTCCTGAGCTTGCGACATCCATGATTCAACAAGTGACAGGGAAGTACCGTAGCACACGGCAGGAAACTCGACCCATGTTCCCATCATCTTCTTACCTCGATGTGAGTGCTCACATAGGATTGTACGCCTCGTCTTGCTCACAGGACTACTGCCAGTGGTTGATGGCGAGAGGGAGGGGCACAACGATCCATACACAATTTTCTTCCCGGCAGTACAATTTGTGCTTCGCGTGCAAGGGAACTAGTACCGATGATAATCACTGGTAGTTTCTCCAGTCATTCCTTCTTGCCACGCCATCTGATTCCCCTGACCTTCTATTTTACAGATGGCCAGAAAATGATCAACGGATTTTGGGACAACACCGCTCGGCAACGGGGTCTGAAGGCGGGCAAGGAGATTGAGGAAGCGCGGGGTGTTCGCAAGGAGACAGTAATTTTGGTGGTGGTATCAAGAGATGGCCGATGGGTTCTCACTGGTGGCGGAAGTAGGTATTTGGCGGAGCTAAAAGCCTGTGAGGTTGAGACGGGGATTGTGAAAACATTTGAAGGACACTCAGATTGGATCACCTGCATTGATATCTCTGCGGACAACACGCGGCTGGTGAGCGGGTCATTGGATAAAACAGGGTGGATATGGAGCTCGGAGGCTGGCAGACTCGTGGCTGGTCCATTCGAAAGTGTGGATAAAGTTGGCATGGTTCGGTTTTCACCTAATTCAAAAAAGCTCGCAGTCAAGTCAGATTGGGCGACGTGCCTTGAAGTCTGCAGGGATGTCGAATCACAAAAATTGGAAATCAGGTTAGGGATAGCTAGAATGGCAACGATATTTGCGCCGTCGCCAGTTTTCTGGGACAACAATCGGAGTGCCATCGATACTAAGCGCATAATACCAAAGCAAACTGGTCTGAGACCTGCAGGACCGGTAATTTCCGAGTGCAATTGATGTCTGCGAAGGCTTGTGTGTCGTCGTCCGTGACTAGCTTTGTCAGACATCGCAAAAGCTTCAAAATTGTTTCTCATCTCCCCCATGTAATCTATCCGATTCATCATGCTTGCATGTTGGACTTTGTCCGCCGGCGAGATTGCCCAATCGAAAATTTGTGTCCAAGCCTCGTCATGAGGCGTAGCTTTGAGTGCATGGCGAGTTTGAGGCCAGAATAGAAAATTGCGGTGAGTGACAAGCTAGTATGGTCAAACTCTATGACCTTCGTCGAGTAGAAGCAGTACTGACCCATAGTATTATCCCAGAACGCAATTGAGTTCGGCTCCCAGTGGAAGCGCACTTGGAAGTCGACATTCTCGGCGACCTGATGGAACAAGAAATTGAGAAAGGTATCAGGTACAGGACACCGAGTATGCGACGGGGAAAGCCAGGGTCAACATAAACGCTCTCCAGCCAGTTACTGGGTGGACATGAACGACAGTAGGGTTCGGGATAAAAGTATTCTGGCAAATATTAGCAAGCTTTCACATTCTTGAAAATTGCATTCAATCCATCATCATCTGCAGTAGAGCGTGCACCGGTGGGTCTATGTAATGGGAGACTAATTTCAAAATGCATACTAGGACTTTGTGAATTATGCACCTGAAATGATGGCCTCACTGGCAGATCTTGCTTATGCGAGTAGCTAGGACACTCCAGTGAAGTTGTTATTGGTACGCCGTCAATGAAAATGACTTTGCGACGTCTAATATCACTATATTCAAAAGACCCCCGCTAAAAGGCCCAAGCTCAAGGCCTATGCTTATCCCTTCGCAGAACACAAACGTTTCATGGCTTTGATTGTGGATACAATTTATCCTCACATGTGGACTTCCTCGTGCCAAAGCCACTAAGCACAATTGTGGATCGCAGTCAAAGTCCACAATTCCACAATTCCACAACTAAAAAATGGTCAGTATAAAGACTGATGCTATCTGGACTGATTTGCTCTCTCATATCACCCACATTGATATCTCTATCATCTCAATGACCGACACAATATCTCTAAGTCCCACCAAACCTCTCGCTATCAGGCGGAAAGCAGCTCCTCGGCTCGTACCCGTACCAGAAGTCACCGTGGACGATGGTCCTGGCAGCGACAACCCCGCTGTTTCTTCGACCTGCATATCGTCCCCCAATTCCCCCAATTTCCCACAGTTCGACATCGAAAGAACGTTCCCAACAATCCTCGATCCCATCAGACATTTCCGTGAAGCTGCGGACGCCCAGGACATCTCGTTAATGCGTTCTTTGTACCCGACCGTTGTGAACAATTTGACTACGGTTATACGCTCCATGTCACGGCTTCCCCGGGACGTTCGGGATGCCTCAAGCTACAGGAGCGCCGAAAGCGGAGTCTGGACCTACAGGCTGCTCTTAATGAGCCTTCTCCAGCTCCTTGACGACAAGGAGTTCGAACCGGATTGCAGGAGGCAATATATTGGGGAGACTCTCCAAAGTTTGGACGCCGTCATGTCTAGCCTGAGAGGGCTCATGCGAGTTGCCGAGCGCGAGATGCGTCAAGTAAAGCCCCTTCCTGACACTCCCGAAGAATGCGAAGAAGATGCAGAACCGGAAACATCGGAAGGCAATACCGACCAGCCCAATGAAGCCAGCCGAACCTCTTTACTGTCGGGAGACACTCACCAGTCTAGTGAAGGATCGTCGACGGAAAGGACATGCGTCGAAGAGGCGCCAGACGAATTAGGTGCTCTTGTCGAGCCCCAGGCGTTCAGACGCCCGAAGCGGGGACTGACTGCCATTCTTAAGCCACTTTCAATCAGCTTGCGCCGCAAGATCTCGCAGCCATTTTTAAAGGCTGATAATGCGGCACCTGCGACTCGTGCAGGGCATGCTCGTGCGGCTGCGAATATTAGGGACTCGATTGCCCTCCTTTCAGAACTGTTTGATGGCAAGCTGGAGGACTCCCTCCCTCACCCAGATGACAGTACAGAACTCTTCTTCGACCGGAATGGAGTTCTTCAGCTTGCCTCATTGAAGGGCCTTGTCAGATATTTGACATCGGCAGCCTCTGATGATGACCTGCAGCTCCCAGATGTCTTTTTCCTCTGCTTCCGCTACTTTTCGACTCCAGCACTCGTTCTCGAGGCTTTCATAGAGCGATACAAGGAGGATTTGCCCAATTCCTTATCACCCGACCAAGCTCCCATTCAGTCCATGCACGTCAAGATGCGTGTAGCTCGCCTTCTCAATCAGTGGGTCGATCTTCATTGGCGCCACTCGGAAGATCAAGTGGTCTTCACTCCTCTCCTACAATTCGCATTCTCCGATCTCTCTCGAGATCTCCCCCGCAAGGTCTCCTTAAAACTCATCGAAACCTTGCACAATGCTGCGTGTTCTAAAGAACACAAAGGACGCCGCATCGAGAAGACGGTTCAACTCATCCAAGGCTCTTCACCAGCTGAAGAGCTCCGTAGCTTGTGGGAGCCTCGCGACAAGAAGGCGATGGTTAAGGGGGAGTTTGCGAACATCAAATTGTCCAACTTCGCTTCTCCTCGAGGGATGGAGCTCCTGGCCCATCAACTCACCGCCCTCTTGTGGGAGAAGTACCAGGACTTCCAGCCTGAGGATGCCGCGCGCTTTTGGGTGGAGGAGGCCACTGGAAAGTCTATCTGTGACGTTTCCACTGACGCTGGCACGAAAGTGACCACTTACGCTTCCTTTGAGAAGGCCCTTCACCTTTGGGCATTGGACATCATTGTGTCTGCGCAGACGATGGAGGATCGTATCCAGAAGGTTCAGTTCCTCTTGGAGTGGGCACAAGTCAGTTGTTTATCATATAACCATGGCTTCAGCTGACAAGTCTTTTTATTTACAGCAATGTCACATCATCAGAAACTACGCTGCTTCATGGGCATTATTTTCCGCGTGCGACAGACAGAGTTTGGTTGGCTCTATATTGGTATGTACTCAAAATCATGATATTGTCTTCTCACTCACGTTACTCCGCAGAACATCGATGCTAGGCACGAAGAGATTTTAGTCGCTCTACGTTTCTTTTTCAGCCACACAAACCGCATGAAGGTCTACAAGGACGCGATCCAAAGTGGTCATGGACCCACTCTTCCCACCCTTGGTACGTTCAAAGACACTTATGACTTGACCCCTTCATCTAACGATACCTTCTTGCAGTCCTTTTCGTGGGCGACATAAAGCGCCAGTGTGGTGACGAGGAATGTGTAGACCACCCAAATGCGCCGGGACATAAGCTCATCAACCTAAGGCGTTACCGCCCTCTCACTCGAGCTATCAGAGGTATATTTATTTCTCTTGTGCCACTTACGCAGTACTAATATTGCGACAGATATGGAAAGATGTCATGCCCCCTATCACATCCAGCGTGTGGATTATGTCTGCCAGTGGATGGAGGAGGTCATTTGCTCTTACCTCGACCGCCCAGAAGCTGAGTGGGAGGACATCCTTTATGAAAAGAGGTATGATTCTGTGTTCTGCCTTGGACGTTCATGAACTCACGACTCTCCCAAGTCGGCGTCTAGGGAAGAAGATCAACCGGAAATGCAATGTCTATGTTCCTCCTGTTCCGTGACAACAATATTCGTCTTTCTTTTCGATGTTTTGTTATTGCCCAATTTTCGTCTCAATCTTCCATTGACTGGCTTATGATCCAGGTCTGCTTTCGTTCACCATGTACATTTTTTGTCCATGCTTTGTTGCTTTCGTTCCAGCATATTATTGACTGACTTTGATTCAGTCCCACACATTCATTCACTTTACGTTGCTTTCGTTCACCACGTACTTTTGTCGATGTTTTGTTGTTTTCGTTCCAACATTTTGTTGACTGATTTTGATTCAGTCCTCACACATTCATTTACTTTAGGTTGCTTTCGTGCATACGTTTCGTCGATGCCTTATCACTTTCGTTCCAACCTTTTATGGACTGACTTAGGATTCAAACCCCACACATTCACTTACTTTTACATTGCATTCGTTGACTATGTATATGCATAGTTGATAACCTCCACTCATTACCTTCCTTGTTATCGCGCTGTCCTTACTCAGTACGATGTCTTATCACTTTCGTTCCAACCTTTTATGGACTGACTTAGGATTCAAACCTCACACATTCACTTACTTTTACATTGCATTCGTTGACTATGTATATGCATAGTTGATAACCTCCACTCATTGCCTTCCTTGTTATCGCGCTGTCCTTACTCAGTAGCACACACACTCGCTTTCTTGCTCAATATATCAGTTTTGAATCTGATTCGGATGAGATTGTGTGATGTCATAACATATACATAGGTGCACACAAAACACGGCCCTTGTGCTGTCGCATGTCGTCATGTCAATAATTAAGCTATGTCAAATATATGAATGACATTAAGCCAGTGCAGCCTCGATTCTCTTTCTGGCAACCTGTCTCTGGTTCAACGACGACAAGGATGATACGCCGACAGCATCCTTGTCCTTGCTCCGCTCGACATCCTCACCCGAAACCCCCAGAATGATCTCGACGTGGCATGGGTGGCCCTGGTAAGGTTAATACGACCGTGTGCACGGTAAGTACGTGCTGTGGCGAGTTTTCTATGAGGTGTCAACGAGATCATGATGTCAACTGAAATGATAATGTGTCAGTAGAGGCCAGCTGGCGGAGGGTTGATTCAAGTCTCACAATGTTATTCCTGATCTCATCTGCAAAGCATAATGGATATCTAAGGCACGGGCAGCCATAGAGAGTTTCTAGCCTTCTTAGCTGCGTGGTTTCGGGGACGAGTTATTAGCAAGTTATCAGCTAGTTAATAACACGCTAAATAGCAAGCCGCTAATAAGTTCTTCCATTACTCTTGCCCGCGCTCAGCCTGGTACCATGTATCGACCGTTAATCACGGATTGCATGGCGTCAATCTCCCTACCGAATGTGTGACCTTGAACCATGCAGTGTTCGAAAGTCGATGATGCCAGTAATATATACACACCAGTGGCTCGGTGAAATCATGGACTTGTGGTTTTAGATCTTGCATCGATTAGCAACTGTGTCATCCAGACCTGGCAGGAGTTATCCTGCTCACCTCACAATGTCGCACTTGATGAGGTGGACACAATAAGTTGACGATGAACAATGAGCAGATTTTCTATTTGATATCCCCTCCCATTTGCCTAGAAGCTACTAGTCTATAGAAATATCAAATCCCAGGTCAGCATGCTCGAACGTTGTGAGTGTAAACACGACTTCCTAACCTCTTCCACCAGGTTTGTATGAGCTCCAGGAAGTTACCTTGAGTAGTATGCTGATATTGTGATCGTTCTCCATGGTCTTGGAGTACCACCAAAAAAGAAATTCGACGGTTCGGACATGTACACCGTGCTGGTTTTCAGCGACCCAAACACCGGTACTCTCGTTGACATATTACTCGAACCCCATCTCACGGCTCGGAGATGCCCACTTGTACACCCATCATGCACATCTCAACAAGGCAGACCTATGCTATCATGACACCGTGAGCGCAGAGTCTTTCCGCCGAACTTTGTCAAAGAGATAACAACATCGTTGGGAAGAATTTTCGCCCGAGGATTCGGAACGCGGTGGAGATTGGGCATGTCTAGAGTAGGGTGGAGTGCCGTTACATGAGAATAACGATAGACAATGGGTTATAGAAGATCCATTCTTCTTCGTCTTGACAAGTCAACCGATTTGGTACAAGGGCATCGTGAAAATTGCGGGGGCCATGATAAATTCTTGAGATGGAGTAAGGTAAGCGGAGGTGCTGAATAATGTTCAGCAGCTTGAAGTGGTGTGAAGACTGACAACTTTCACGGGTCAATAGATAGGTAACTTGAGTTGTAATGACCGCACACCTTGCACTTATAAATACCAAACAGTGTAGATTCACATGCCAATTACAACTGCCAAGAATAGCCTGACAAACCAAACAAGCTTCCCAAGATGTGACCGGGCGCCCAAGCCATCAAAAGACGTGGTGTTGTGCACGTGTCATAACACCTAATAGTCAATTCACATAAGCGTCGGATTCTGCCAGACTGGACTATCCTCGGGAGTTCCGCATGAAGTTATATAGGCGGAAGATATGATATTGCCGCACCTATGAAAGACACTGACGCATCTTCAACAGCTGTGAAATATACAGCTTGCCGGTTGAAAACCCGACGCTAGCGCAGTGGCCTCCGAATCCTATGCAAGTGCCAAATTCTTCGACGAGGCCTACCCTGATACACCGCGGGACACATGTACAGGTGCATACCTCACATTTATCAACACGGTCTTGAGATCGTCCTTCACACTCCGTATGACCACATACAGAATGATGTTAGCCGGAAATTCTTCATCGAATCGCGGTTGAAAGATGTGCAGAGAAACACGCCAAAAGATATGGCTCCCAAAGGAAGATACAGCAGATGTGGGCTGCACTCACGAAGGGCCATGGTGTGGTGGATTATGGAGGATACATTCTCGTTTGCGGGTATCGCTGTAGTATGTTGCGTGTTTTGGCAGAGTGGAGCGCTATTTTAAATTTTGAGCACCGGAGACAACTTTGCATGGGGGGAAGATTTAGATAGGCACGTCTTGGATTTGAATCCTGAGTGCAACACGGATTTGGATTCATTTGAGAAGAATAAATAGACGTAGCTTAATTTTCATGGATTGGCCCATAGCCCGGGCATCCGTGTGCCAGATACTAATCATGATGTTGTTCGCCGGTTTCTCAGACAAAGAACACTGTGATTCACATCCGTTGCAAATAGCACAAACAACAATAGACTGGTCATACGCTCTGGCAGTCTAGGTCCACGGTGCCGCCTGAACGTAGCACACACCCATCGATGATATACGTGTCGATGAGATGTGAATCTTGTAATGAGTCATCTAGCAGCTTCGGAACGAAAAGTAGCAGACTTACTATCTTATCCCATGAGTGAAGCGTGGAAGATCACCGACGTCAATGTCCTCAAGTCTGCTAGCTGCGTAAATTGCGTTGTTTGTTGGACTTGCATCTGCGGCTGTGAGCTATGCTCAATATGATCTATTGGAAGGAGGCACAGATCTGTCAAGTCGTTCAACAAAGGCTTACATTGGATGCCGTTGAGTACTGCCAGTCCTAATTCTGCAGCTGCTACAGCATCTCAAATGACGGCCCGAGTGAGTAGCGCCACGAAACGATGTGCTTCCCAACTTTGAGCTTGTACTATCTGTTTGAAGTATAGGATTATCCTCGTAACAGGGCAGCCCCGACAGAAACAGTCTCCGTCCAGCAGCTTGGGGTGAACACCATCAGGCTGCAAAGATCGATATCCTAAGAATGTCTCGTCATTAACACATGCATGTGACGGCAATCAGATTTTGTGCTGGTTCCATCAAGACTTCGATGTAGATTAAGTGGAAAACTGGAATCAACGTTCCTGGAGACGCGTTTGATTGATTGCTGTGACGGGTTTGGTAGTATTGGAATGATGGTGGCCAGGTCAGATCTTGGTCGTTGTCCCGCAAGCAGAGATGCCCATCAGTTCATCAGTTAATATGACTGTTTTCAAAGAGTGAATGTCAAACTTGAACCTTGCGGGGGCTTTCTCCCTCAAAAACGGCATTAGGCGTTCAGAAATTGGAGTATAGTCACCTGTGTGAAGGACAAGAAGTAATCGTTGACCACGATAAGCATCAGTCATGTGCGCGAGCGCCACTCACGGATGCACAACGAAGTATTCAAGGAAGCTCAGTCTCACTGGCAAATGCAAAACCGGCGTTCTTCGGCAAGAGACAGGAACCCTCCATAAGGTGAGATGGTCAACCAGTCGGAACCAGACATGGGAAGTTGCGATAGGTGCGGCTTGATGCTAAGTGGTAGCGAAGACAAGCGGTTGGGGTTCAGGATGAGCAGCGAGAGCTCTGATCCGAGCCGGTCCGAGACTCCGAACGTCATTGTTGATTTACTGAATTGCTTCCGTTCCGTCCATTATGCATGTCTAAGTAATATTACAGAATGCTCTCTACTCGTGCAAAACCTATCGAACTGAGTCTAGTACTATCTAGAGCTGTAAAACATAGTACATGCGCCAACGCTAAATCTCAAACACCCCCACCACTCTTCTCAACAGGTATCCTCCTCCTCTGCACACCCTTCTTGCTCACAGCAGGCGCGATCGACACGTCTTTCAAATCTCCACAGATCTGCAAAGTCAAGGTTTATGTGAGCATGAGCACGAGAAAGAGCATGAGATGGCACGAATTGACACAACGAAGATGAAGTGGGAGATGGAATAAGTACGAACCTCGACAAACTCTTCAAAATCCACATCTCTCACTCTCCCCTCCCCCTCAGGTAGATCAGAAAGCCCTGCCTCCCGTAGGATGTATCGGAAATCCGACTCCCGCACACCGTCATAGGCATACCCAAGCCCCGCAACAGACCGCACGGCTTCTCGTATCATCGATACAGGCATCCGCATCTGCTCCTGCGCCCCAAAACCAGGCTCAGAATCGGAGCTGGAACCAGAATCACCAGACACACGCGCATACTGCCCAAATACCTCCCGCAGCACCTCAATCTCCCCCGGCTCAAACAACGCACGCGGATACGTCGTCGCACCGGAGAACGGGCGTAAAAGCGCAGGACATCCAAACAGTGCACACACACGCCGCTGTAACTCCCCTATGCGTAGCCAGCCTTCTCCAGACGATGGTGTACCCACTTCGACCCGTCCACCCGCGCCCATTCCGCGCAGCACCTCCTCTGCTCTCTTCGCTTCTTCTGCCCTCTGTCTCATATTCCACCCCAGGGTATCGCCCATGACCCGTACAACTTCTGGTAGTGCACTAAGTGCTGCATGTGCGTCGACGAAACCTAGGCGTGTGCGCCGCAGGAGCACATCGAGTGGTTTTTGCGCGTATTCATGCGTGAGCGCGTATGTGATCTCGGAGTGTGTGAAGGGATGCGGGGCAAAGAGAGGGCGGTGTGGGTCTAAAGCCGCCGTTTGGGTCGTTGAGGAGAGGAGCATCCATGCTTGAGAACCGTAAGATGAGGAGAGGTGTCGTGCGACTTCTGGGTGGAGGCCATACTGCAGCACATATCAGTAAGAGTAGTAGTGAATGTGAAATGCAAGGAAGGGCAAAGAGCTGATACTCACGCGTTGAATCAGCCCAATGAACATGTTGCGATCCCACCCTTCACTTCCCACAAGTTTTAGCTCTTGAGTCTGACACGGCCTAGCCTTTGCCTTCAGCCCGGGACACACTTCAATCGCTTCATCGACTGCCTCTTCCGCCATCGCGCGATAGGTAGTCCACTTCCCACCTGCGATGGTCACCATTCCACTTTCATCAACCTTGACCACATGACTTCTCACCAACCCCTCCGTACCACCCGCCGCGCCAGATGAAATAAGCGGACGCAGTCCCGACCACGCTGAAAGCACATCCCCGCGGCGCACCTTGATGTCCCCACTAAGATACCCACGCACCTCATCTATGACCCACTGGATTTCAGACTCGCGAGGGAGAATATCATCACCACTTAGATATGCGTCTTTCTTTTCTTGGGGCTTGATATGCGCACGCATATCGTACGGGTCATCAGTGGTACCTGCTATGACGCCGCCTTCCCATGGGAGGAAGAAGACGACGCGGCCGTCACTTGTTGCGGGGTCTAGGAGACCCATACCTGTAGGGGCGTAGTAGGAAGGGAGGGCGATGTGTACGCCTGAGCTCGCGCGCACGATGGGTTTGTGTGTGGGAGTGGAGAGTGAGAGGAGGGAGTCGGTGTATGGTCCTGTGGCATTGATGATTACCTGTTGGGATGTAAGTTGTCATCTGGGGGCAGAATGGGAGAACGCACCTTGGCTTTGACGTCGAATTCACCTCCTGCAATGTAATCCTTGACCCGTGCGCCTGTGACGAGGCCTGTGGTAGGGTCTTTGCGGAGGGAGGTGACGCCGCAGTAATTGATGGCGGTTGCACCTGCTTTTATAGCTGTGAGGATGAGGGCGAGGTTCATGCGGGAATCGTTGTGTTGGCCTGAGGGAATTGAGGAATAAGACGGTATAGAATAGAAATGGGACATACCGTCATAGTAGACCACTGCACCGACAAGCCCGTCGCTCTTGAGCATGGGGAACTGCTCGAGTGCCTTGCCCTTGGACATGAGGTACGAGGTTTCCATGTTTTCCTTGCCAGCAAGGAGGTCGTAGAGTTTACATCCGGACCAGTAGTACGGAACCTGCCAGTACCTGGTTATTCGTCAGTGGCGATCACTGGAGGGGTTGATGGGGGAAGTTGGAATAGGGTCGAGAACGGGAGATTAGAGATGATGACGCACTTATAGATAGGGAGCATGATGGGGAGCATATGACTTAGATAAGGGGCAGTCTGTAGAAAGACCCTCCTTTCGCGCAGAGCCTCGCGAACAAGCTTGTACTGCTCGTAGTCAAGCTCGAATACGGCTTTCTGGAGGTAGCGAACGCCGCCATGGACAAGTTTCGTTGACTTGGAAGACGTACCTATAGATCAGTATATGTAGTGAGGTTATATGAAAGGAAGTGGATAAGACTTGCCACTAGCGAAATCTTCTCTCTCGACCAAGGCGACTCGTAGGCCGCGACTTGCAGCATCAACAGCGACACCGGCACCAGTTGCGCCTCCTCCTACGACCAATATATCAAACTGGGAATCATCATCTTCGCCCCGCTTTGGATCAGCACTTCGCTTTAAGGCGTCGATCATGGCTGAGCGGGGAGGAGGAGACCATGGTGGTGGTGGGCGCCGAGATTCGTGTGTTGTTTGCGGGTACGCAGGACCGGAATTGAGGTAGAGGTAGCCAGCCCCTGCTGTTGCGGTGGATAGAGTGAGGAGGGTAAGCGTGCGGCGGGTCAGTGCACGCAGTCGCGGAGCCATCGATACTAGAAATACAATCTTCCCTTCTTTAAGATACTATGAATCACTTGGAGTCTTTGACACGGTGGGTCACGATCGGTTCCCGCAACTCAGAGCGTGGCAACCGTCCTCCAAGCACAGCTGGCAGCTTCCAAGCAACGTTCGTTTATTTTCTAAAGGCGGTAGACTTGTCAATTGATCATCGACGTCTTGGTTTGGTTTCAACTCGTTTAGTTTTTCGGCCCGACCTTCACACTTTTGGTTTCATGGCGAAGTACGGGCCGCGTGACTCATCGGCCCTTGTGACGTGACACTTGGTCACAAATCTTTAGCAAACCGAAACAGCCACGCCCATCTGCAGCCCGACTTGAATCGGTCCTTGGCATGATTTACATACGTTCAAACCTTTTATGATACAACCTTTGACATTTGCATCAAGTACAGCCTTCATCACATGCATCACACTTCTTTCTTCGTGCTAGCCTGAGAGAACGAGGTCATACGAGCGCATTCAATCCGTCCTGGAGGCCCTGGTGATTCTCCCAGCAATCGTATTACGGTCGCAAGAATTTAATGATTGTCATAACTTCCTGCTCAGCGCGACATCGATCACGAGAGGCCCACCGGTATAGACGTTGAGAATGGTATTGTTTTGAGCTGCGGTCCGTCACGGATGTTGCACACTCTTTCACCTTTCTTCAGAGCTGTGCAAGAGCTCCTGCAGGGCAATTCGTTCCGGAGCACCGTGATCCTCGTCGGCAGTCGTAATCGATCCTTGGACCCAGGTTTGAAGGTAGCGCAGATTACGGTTGACTTATTACAAGTTGGGACAACAAGGTCTCCACCAACGTTCCCCTCCGTCTGTCTTCTGCCGACAGGGTGGCTCTGGAACTCTGCGATGGAGTGCGTCTTACGTTCAACTTACGTTCACCAGCTAACGTCAACGCCTTCGTGTTTCGCTAGGGCATTGCGATTACATAGTGCAACAACCAGGGGTGAGATAGGTTTCGAAATCGCCAATAGCGTACTTACGAGCCAAGTTTCTGGTTATTGACTTGTCGACTCGCGTAACAGGATACTGTAAACCTACTCAGATCTTCAATGATGAACTTAGGAAGAGTCAAAGGCTTCGTGAACAAAACTTACAGGTACTTCCTGGATATTTTTGATCGTTCCAGGCCATACGTGAAATAAAGTCGGGACCCACAGTCTGGCCTATCAAGCATTAACGAGAAACGTTTGTTTATAGACCGCGTATTTCTTGCGACTTGCTCACGCACTGGACAAGTAAAAACAATGTGCGTTGTCGCGTTATCGATCAACACGGGCTCGTAAATAGAAGCAAGGCAGAGGTTCTTTCTTTCTAACGCCACCTCTAACGATGACCCGGTCGCATAACTCGGAGTTGTGTGAAAGGGGGCAACAAATGGCCAGATGTATCTGCCGTGTCTGCACGCCTTGCCGCTGACCGGAGTGTACGGAGGGGAGAAGTACCAGCTACTTCTTGCGAGGCACATGAAGAAATGCTGATGGAAAATACAAAAAGGACGAGCAGATTACTTGAGAAATGCGAGGACATCGGAATTGCACACTCAAGAACGTCAGCGTAGGGGTGAGCCGGCCGACAAAATTCTACTCAACAGCGAGCTATCACATTACTGGTGAGTCGTCTGAAGCGACAGGACAGTCTAGCGTGTCATAGTAAGAGAGCGGATCACCATGCACATGCACCGTGTTTCTCACGTGCTCGTGCCTCGGGCAGGGATGCGTTCATGAAACTTGGCACTTGGATCACTGATCGGTAGTAGATCGCAACTAAGTCAGCTTTAAAACAAACGGAATTAACTCTTGGTCACTGCATCAGTCTCTTTATGGCAAGTTAAAGATCAACACTAGCGTTCGAGTCGTGTCCTTTGCTCTGGATAATGCTGTAGGATGCAGCGAGAAGTTAGCGTGGTACCCAGCATATTTTCTACTAACCACAAGTGATCCAGAAGTATCAGGACTTCCTTCCGAGGGCCACGAGTGCTACAAATGCCGATAAAAAAAAAATGATGACGAGAGCGGACCTGGCGGTGCAGCAAGCCGTTCGGAACAACGACATCCAGTTGAACAGCGTAATTAGCCTGTGCATTTCCAGACTCTAGACCGCGGTCTAGAGTGCTGTTATGATTAAACGGCCCTCGGCAAAGTCGAAGATGAACCCCGTACAATCCTTGACAGTTTGGTTTCGTCACCACAAAATTTTCCGATGATGATCAAATTTCGAAGGTGAGGAAGGAAATATGCTCACCTAAGAAATGTTCCATAAATAATGGAAGAGAATGTATAAAAGCAAGGCAAAAAAGTGAAAACAACCCATCCTCACACCGAGTATCATTCCCAACAAGCCTTCTATCATAAAAATGTTCGCCAGCATCCTCGCTCTCCTTCCATTCGCCCTCCTCGCCGTCGCTGATGGTCAGTGCAACACTGGTGAAATCCAATGCTGCGACAACAGCACCAGCGTGAGTTCCGAATCACGCAAGACGTGTGATGCATTCTGACTAGATTTCTGTAGTATGATTCATATGACGCTCAGAAGGCCTTCGACCAAGTTGGTCTTGTTGATGTCGCAGCAGTGGTCGGCGCATTTGTAGGCCTCGACTGCTCTGGCATCAGCGTCGTCGGCACTTCCTCTGGCTGTGAAGCCAACCAGGAACCACTTTGCTGCGAGGACAACTCATACGTAAGTACCACATCCATAAGCTTAGGACGCAACTAACATACCTCTCCAGAATGGTCTCGTCAACCTGGGCTGCACACCCATCAATGTCATCCTTTGAGCAACGGATTATGGCATGGGGTTTTCGGTGATCATTGGGACAGCGTACCCATACATTTATGAGTGTTATTTATACCTTCTTGCTGCGCGCTCGTCAGTAGAAATACCATAATAGCTGCATATCTAACGATGGAACTGTTTCCTTTCAACGCGGTTAAACTGACCAAAGTAAAATGCAGATATCTCAGAAAATATTCGTGATGTGCGCACCGCAAAGTTATACTTGGAATCGACGTAGTTGACTTTTGAAATACGAAATACGGCTCACGTAACTGACGGCCTTCGTGCTTCAATTTGAGCTCCGACTGCACTTGGCAATTTAGACGTTGATGGCGATCTTCTTGATTCAGCTGGACGGATCAATCCAACTTGACAAACGGAAATTCAATCCAGTACACCATCAGTTCTGTGCGCAAGTACTGCAGTCTGGGGAAGACTAGAGCTTGCTCCTCGAGGGCAACCCGACCAACAACCATTCGTAGATGACAGCGGCATAGCCTGGCTGGCTCAAAGCGTTGTCCATTCGCAACACTGATTCCAAGCCACTTTCGCCTGGCTTGACTCTGTCTGAATCTTTCTTTGCAGAGCACCGACGGTTGCACATCCTCTCCGCTAATTTTTGTGCTGGCTCTGCAGAATGTGCCCGTCTCGTTCAGGATTACTTCCCTGATGCCGGACCCGATGTCCCAACTCCTTGCAATTATGGACCCTACACCGAGTCCCGCCTCCCTATTTCATCTTTCATCCACGCCTCTCACCCACTCATCTCTCGTAAAAATAGAAGCTACGAAGGTTTTTCTTGGGATGCTGATGTGCGATTTCCTTCCAGTAGACGAGGACCGTGGACACTAACCTCGCGGACCCGACATTTGATCTGCTCTTCCACAACTCGTGCTACTGCTACTCTACCGCCTCCATGATGTACAGACTGATTTATTCACAACGCTCCGCGTCGAGTCTGGCACATTAGGAAGTGATGCGCTTGAGATTGCCACATATCCTTCATGTGGCTGCATGATGCACAATTTACTTATATCGCTTTCCTGGGCTTCAACCGGTCATTACGACTTGGTTTCTGCCCTGTCGCAAGTGCTTTATGTCTGGGCTACTATGGAATAATTCACAGTCCGTATCATCTAGTTTTCGACCCCATTCACCCTAATAACGCATAGTTGCATCAGCGTACAACTCATATGCGTTCCTGTGGGCCTCTCTTTACACGATGGCGCTTGGTGGGTGCAACAAACGACGTAAATATATGTGCAACGCGGGTAGATACGCGCAACCTAAGCAGCATGTGCTCGAAGTCCGATACATGTCCGTTGGAGCTGATAGAGACAGTACATGACTTCATCGAGGGTGGAACCAGAAGTGCAGAGCGATATTGCACGAGACCTGCATGTGCTACATTCAAAATTCGTCATCTATCCTGCGTCGATCCCTTATGTCGCCGGTCACCGGTCATTGAAGACCACACCATCATTTGGACCTGGCCCTAACTAGGACCATATGCGGTAAATAGCACAGAGACTGATGTATATAACTCAATCAGGTGCAATGTGTTCTGCATTGCAAGCTCGAGGACCTTTCATATTACCTAAGGCGTGAGGCTTGTTATGTCTGAAGGTAGAATTGATGTAAGTACACCCAATCGCTCCTCCAATCATTGGCCTCCTCGGAAGAAAAGCCGTAAGGAATGGGCCTGGACCGTCTCGGAATATGACATCAAGACGTACTGGTACTAGCACTAATAGTCCGCGTAGTGAACCGGCATGCCACGAGAGCCCAGAAGAGTCTTCAACAAGCGCAGTTGCTAATGAGACTAATTCAATTCAATATTCCGTGCCGAGATCTGTGATCCGTATGGAGTACCAAGACTTTCGACCCAGCCAGTGTGTGCGAGCCCATTGTTGTCGTGTCGGAGGCGAGGATGGAAAATTTGCACCTTTGAAAATTGCATGTTCAGAATGCCGTACAGAAAGTGTATAAAAGCAAGGCCAAAAAGTGAACACAACCCATCCTCTCACCGAGTATCATTCCCTACTAGCCTTCCCTTCTATCATCCAAAACAAAATGTTCGCCAGCATCCTCGCTCTCCTCCCGTTCGCCCTCCTCGCTGTCGCTGGCGGTCAGTGCAACACTGGTGAAATCCAATGCTGCAACAACAGCACCAGCGTGAGTCCCGCATCATGTAATCCATCGATGCAGTTCTGACGAAAGATTTGTAGTATGATTCATACGCCGCTCAGAAGGCTTTCAACCAGACTGGCCTCGTCAACGTCGTTGCAGTGGTGAACGCTGTTGTCGGTCTCGAGTGCTCTGGTGTCAGCGTCGTCGGTACTTCCGATGGCTGTTCTGCTAACCAGGAGCCTCTTTGCTGCACGGACAACAAATACGTGAGTTGTGTTGCACCTTCTGTAGGTTTAGAATTTGACTAACGTGATTTCTCTCTAGAACGGTGTTGTCAGCCTTGGCTGCACTCCCATCAACGTCAAGCTTTAAGCGATGCGTTATGGCATATTGATAGGATGGCAGGTGTTTGATGGGATGGTATACTTGAGTTGGATCAACGTTTTTTGTCGTTACACTCCTTGCTGCGCATTCGTCAGTGAAAGTACTATCATACCCTCCTGTCCAATGGAAATTATCCGTGATTCCTGTTTTTCGTAATCAAAAGGCAGATCGACGTAGCCTTGCGGGTGATTGTGAGGTTGTGGCCATTAGATATGGTTGTGGAGCTTCTTTATCTGCGATATCAGGACGGCGACATCGAACGCGGGGTTACTATACGCGCACTTTGGATGACTTGTGCTTGTGAGCTCTGGGGGACCCATCATTGACTTTGGGGAATGTGATTCAAACATAGGCTGGCAGAGCGGTGATGCTCCAATTTGGCAAGAATTTGGCGAAGAACCATCCTTTCAACTCCCAATCAGTAGGCCTGATCAATTTCTGCAGATGTATAGAAATACCTCGAACTCTTCGGGTGCACGAAGACCTTCAAATTTGATACAACTGCACTGGCATTACACCAAATGATGGCAGCGGCTCCAAGAAGTAGACGCTGAAAGTCGGCGACCATTCTCAAAATGGTTATGCTCTTAAATTCAACCATGACCCGACCACAATCCACCAGCAAGTTTTAGACAACAAACATTACACTAATCGACCAAGCAGCAACCCGCGTGGATCAATACTCTATCTATTCGGTTCAAGCCACTCCCACTCGCCCAGTGCATGCACCCGGTCAATGTCTGATCTCTCTTTCGCAGAGTTCTCGCAATCATTTTCTCCACCAACCCTCGTGCCAACCTTGAATGCGCTCCTCGCCAGCCTATCTCTCCCATTCGGGCTCACTTCCCCGACAGATCTAGCGCCTTCCCTCCTCCTCGCAATCCTAGAGTCCATACTCGAATCCCGCCTCCCAATCCCAGCATCAATCCGCGCCTCCCGCTCCTCCCTCGCAAAAGTAGAAGCAATGAAAGTTTTCCTCGGCGTACTCGAATGCGACGTGCTCCCAGAAGACGAGGACATCGGTCTCGCAGACCTTGATCCACGCAGACTCGCAGATGGGTGTTGGGAAGAGACGGTTTTCGTCGGTGAGCTGCTTTGCTGGCTTGGGAGGAAACGGGGGATCATCGAAGCGTTTGTGGGTGATGATGATGATTGCGAGGGCGGGGTGGATCTCACTGCGTCGATGCTGTTGCATCCTGAACCTTGCTATAATGGGGAACTGTCGCATATCACAGACGTCCCGCGCCATCCACGCGTCGCGTCTCCCTCTGCGCGGTCTACTGCTACCATGAGCGTGCACACTGATCTGTCCATGCGTCATGCCCCACATACGGAGTCTGATACGAGCATGGCGGATTCTGAACTCTCAGATCGGACGGAGACGCAGCCGCTGCACGATGATAGTGGTGTGTATCACCAGCCACACTGTATTCACGAGCTCGACGACCCATCATATATTCTCGGTCCCGACGCATCTTACACGTCCAATATCGATGATTCGATAGAAGGCTCAGACCCCGATTATTCTACCCATTCGACCTCCTCAGACGAACAGCCCCCAACGCCTACGCCTCAGCCTATCCGTCTCAAAGGCTGGATTGGTGCTGTGGATTCTGAACTTGAGATGAAAGCGTTCGCTGCGAACAAGTGTAATTCGAGCACGCCTGTCAAGGCCAAGAGGCGGCGGAGTTCTGGGCTTTTTCCGGTGGGGAGTGGGAGTTGTACGCCGAGTGGGTCTGCGATGTCGGTGCGCGTTCCTGCTAGTGCGCCTTCGGCGCGGATTCGGGTTGACAGGGACCTTGGGGCTTCCCCCTCCCCCTTTGGGGCGGTGTCATCATCATCGGCGCAGATGCGGAAGATGGATTATGGGTCTCCGACGGAACGCACGGTTGCGCTTTTGAACGAGCGTGCGAGACTCCTGAGTGAGCTTGCTGATCTGCGTAGGATCAGGAAAGCCAGTCGATAGCGGGCAAGTGGAGATGCCATTTTTGTGCAGTTGTGTGGAGCGTGTTCTCGATTCCTCGCTTTGGTTTGTTAGTTTTTTTTCTTAATTGCTGGTGGGAGATTCTTGGCTTAGCTGTCAGTATTTGTATCTTAATTCAAGGCATTTGATTACTTACTTTGGGTTGTAGACATTAGAACATTGTTTGTTCGTGTTGAATTCCAAGGCTTGCGATAAACAAGGCCAAACCCCTGAATGGGAAACTCAGCGGCCTTTAAGATGAGAAGGTGATAAGCACGGAGCCGGAGCGTTCGGTAAGGCTATCACGGCGATGATATGATGAACGCGACAGTGAGCGGCATAGTCTGACTGATCACTGTAATCTTTGCAAGGAAGACTCATTATGTTAGAAGTGGAAGCTAAGTCGAGGTGGTAAAAGAACCCTGGATTATGTTACTGCACGAGAATTCAAACTCTCAGTGCGTGCTTAAGTTTGCAGGGGGTGAAAAGGCACGAATCGATACTCAAGGCACGTAATTGATTGTTGAAGCCGCACTTTGGCCGCATCACTCAATCGCAAATCAGACTCTGATCCCGTGTCTTCAGCTAATGGGTGTAGATCGTAAGGAATCGTACCGGCGCATGTGCCTCCGTCGATAATCTCCTTCTGTCTGAAAGTTTAATACGTAGATGTCGTCTGTCGCTCCGAGATTGAGGTTCGCAGCCCTGGCGTAGAGATTGTCAGTGTCAGTAGTCTGATGAGTGTTAATTTCGAGGGGACGGACCTAATCCGCACGGGGACAGACGGGGACCTCTAGATATGATATGATAGGACCCATCAGTTATCATTCAGAAGTAGGAAACAAATGTCAAAAGTGGACAGATCGGAGGGGAAGGGGCGAGTGTCGATAGCAAATAGGAATTCGAAGTTTGGCGCTTCCGACAGTCGCGGGTTCTGAGTCTTCCAGATTGGCAAACGAAGTTGGGTGCTGGCCCTAACGGGAATTGAACACGTCGTCGCCGGTGGCGAGGGCATACCGATGCACATGCTCACTTTTCCGGTAACAGACGTTCATCCGATGGTGCTGGCGCTAGTCCGTCGGAAGGAGCTGGTTACTATAAAAAGTAGGATTCATTAGTACTAGTAGATCATTTGGCCGTAAAGGTAGGACCGACTATCAGAGACAAGTGCGGCACATCCCACACTACTCCTAGGCTTCAAGCTTAAATCTGCCCAAGTGGCGGTCCTGCTCAGTAGTCTCCATTCAAGGTGGCCTTCGGTCAGCGTCGACGTTCGAAAGTCTTTACAAGAAGCTTACTATACTCTTAAGTTTGAGCGAAGACTGTTTTTAACCAGAGAAGCATATGATACGAACCTGTTTCTCTCAACATCATAGTAACTGTTTGATGCTGTCCATTTTTGTTAATTCCACTATCTGACAGCGCAGGAGTGTTCGGAGCGCTCGGTGCGGACATGAACCTTGCAATTGCAGTTAATTGTCCAGTTCATAGAATCTGGTGTTGACCTTCCGAAAGAGACTGTTCACGTTCACAGCGTATCTTGTGCTCTGTGGAGTGATGGTTACTACTCCGATGCGCTCACGCTGTCAGTGTCGTTTCAATCTGTGTTTTTAAGAGGATTGTTGAGATTTATCAGCCTAGATAGGTGTAATCATGACTCACGATGTAACACACGTCAAAACGCCAAAATCCAGAATGCACTACCTATTTTCTCTTGATAGGCCAAGATAGCAGTTCTAATCTTCTGATGCACCCACGCTGTCAACTCAAACGGTGGGTCTAACTTACAAAGCACCAACTTGAAACCTCCAACTGCACTATGAACTTGTTTTGTGGTCTGCCCAAGTCTCTTTTATGATTGTATTGTGTATTGTGTAGGATGGTTGTGGTTGAGGTACAAGGATGTGATGGGTTCTTCAGGAACGAGATAGAAGGTTTTCGATATGTCTCATGACAGAAACTGTCGATCCTTATCAAATTCTTATTCAGTGCATCTATAATCGTTTCATTCTTAGTCACCGGAACTTCCCTCGCTCATGAATCCTCGGCCAAACCCATCCGCCTCACTTTTTTCAACATCGCTGCCATGTCGAATCGCTGCTCTCCGAACTTGGCCGCTGTATAACCGCTTGATGTCGTCTCTGATGGTGATATAGAATTGACATGCAAAGACAAGTAGCACGGCGTTTCAGAACTAATTATGTAACGCGTCTTCGGAATGTGGTTCTGTCAAGGAATGGGAGACCGCGGAGGTCATCACAGCTTGCTGCTCTTCCTTTTCGTCCAATGTGAATATAGCTGCTCTTTCTTTTCAATCCACTGACGTGCTTTCCCACTCAAACTTTGCTCTCCTACTCTATTTTCATCATTTGATCCTGGGATCACGGCGGCAATTATACTACAACGCCCCTACACTACTCTGCTATTTAACAGGAGGCCCAGTGTACTTTATCCCTATCACTCGTCGAGCACCTTTATCATACATCTCCAAGGTATTCAGCCTCGTTCAAGCCATTCTCTTATTTTATTGACGCGTTTCATAGATTCAACATCTTACTTCAACCCCTTTCTAGAATGGAAAGCTACACCTCCTCGACCGTGGCCGTACCCTTGTTCCCTGGCCAAGGCTCTTCATCTAGCGCCTTAGCTCTGGCTCTTCAACAAGCCCTCCATGACATCCGTTCATCAAACGGCAAATTACTCTTGACTTCATGCCACGAGGCTTTCCAAGCAGAGGTGTTGAAGCTATCAGAAGATGAGCTCAACGAAACACGCATCTCCTTGATTGATTTCAAGGAAGCAAACTCCCTTCTCACATCTTCAAGTCTGTACCAGAACAACCCCATCATCTCCACTACATTCCTCTTCCTCGTTCAAGTTCTGAGATACCTCGCCCATTTCTCGGGCTCATCAGCGGAACTCAACGGCCGTAATGATCCCGATCACAGTCTTGGCGTTGCCGGTTTCTCTTCTGGCATCATCACCGCATGCGTCGTAGGCGCTTCAAACAGTCCCCTTACATTCATGGCGAATGCAGTCGAGGGCTTTCGTCTGGCTTTTTGGATCGGTCTGCGTTCTATGCAGTACCGAACCAAAGAGCTTCAATCTGCTCTAGGATTTCCTGATACAGGACTTCCTTGGAGCGTCGTTTGCATCGGTTTAAACAAAGCCGATGTCTTGGACTTCATTTCTGATTTCGAAACTAGGGTGAGGCAGTTACACATTTGCGACCTGCAATAAACGCTGACAAGGCTCATCAGAACAACTGCACTTCTTCTCTCCACCTCACAGCTATTTTAGATACACAACACGTCACCATTTCCGGTCGCCCTGATATCCTGCAACGTTTTTCATCCTCAATTTCAATCACCAAGTCTTGCTCTATCCATCCAACAACTGTAGATGCTTTATATCACGCACATACCCTCCATAATGTTCATGCCCAAGTCTTGGCTGACGTCGGGAGACATTTGATACATTTTCCTGATTTTTCCGACCTTAAATATCCCGTGTTTTCGACTGTCACTGGAAAGCCTCTGGCGCCGGGTTCCGGGCACTCCTCTCTTGTGGACGCAGTCCTTGACATGATACTCGTGTCTCCTGTAGACTGGGTGTCCGTAGTCCAAGGGATCGGCAGTGCAGTACCTGACGATGCTCCCACCCAAGTGCTAAACTTTGGCCCAAGCTCTGGTCTTCTCCGCATGCTGGAGAAATCGCTTTCAGTCCAAAAAGTCACTTGTACGGACGTGACCATTTGCGATTGCGGCAACTCTGTTGATCACACGGGCGAACAAAAATTCAAACAAGAGCCGATTGCCATCGTCGGGATGGCGCTTCGTTTGCCTGGTGGCGCGAGAACCGCGAATGAGCTTTGGGAGCTTCTTGAGCGGGGAATTAATACTGTTTCTGAGGTATGTTGGTTTCGTGTTTTATGGAATTTCACATGTTAAGCTATCCCTGCTCAGATTCCATCGGAACGTTTCCAAGTGGAGCGCTACACGTCTGC
Organism: Suillus brevipes Sb2; assembly: GCA_011800875.2. Lineage (NCBI taxonomy): Eukaryota > Fungi > Basidiomycota > Agaricomycetes > Boletales > Suillaceae > Suillus > Suillus brevipes. The sequence continues at coordinate 26,606 of JRHT02000061.1, read as the reverse complement.
CGACGCTAAAAGCGGCCGGGGGATGAAAGCCCACACCGCAAATTTCATAGATTGCCCTGACGAGTTCGACTACAAGTTCTTCAAAGTATCGCCCAGAGAAGCAAAGAGCATGGATCCACAGCAAAGGATTCTTTTGCACACTGCTCATGACGCGCTGGAGAGCGCTGGTTATGTTCCAGATGCTACCTCGTCTTTCCAGCGTGATAGCTTTGGTTGTTTCATCGGTACTGCCACCCATGATTATGCAGATAATTTAAGGGGGGACATTGACGTGCATTACAGCACGGGTATGCAGTCTTTTTCTCGATGTGATTACTTGTCCTGACAAACATTCAGGAACCCTGAAAGCTTTCCTTAGCGGTCGCATATCATACGCGATGCAGCTTGGCGGTCCTTCTATGACTATTGATACCGCTTGTTCATCGTCAATTGTGGCCATTCATACAGCCTGCCGTTCGCTTGTGAACGGAGACTGCACCGCTGCTATTGCAGGCGGAGTCAACATCATGTCCAGTCCAGATGTAAGCGAGACTTTTTTGCGATATTAATTCATGACGCTGATGTCTTTGGCAGATGTTTATCGGTCTGGATCACGGTCATTTCCTCAGCCCGACCGGCCAGTGCAAATCGTTTGATGCATCAGCTGATGGCTACTCTCGGTCAGAGGGATGCTCGCTCTTCGTCCTCAAACGCCTTTCAGACGCAGTTGCAGAGAACGACGATATCCTCGGTGTCATCCGCGGCATTGACCTCAACCAGAGTGGGCTTGCGCACTCGATCACCCACCCACACATTCCTTCCCAGGTGTCCCTGATGAACAGGCTCCTCAAGAACTCCGGTATCGACGCATCGCGTGTCAGCGTCGTAGAAGCGCACGGTACTGGCACCCAAGCCGGAGACTTTTCCGAGCTCCAGAGTATCCGTGCCGTGCTTTGCCGTGCTCGCGACAGCGCGAACCCCTTGCACGTCACGTCTATCAAAGCCAACATCGGTCACTTGGAAGCCGCTTCTGGCGCTGCTGGACTCGCCAAACTTTTGCTCATGTTCCAGCATGAGACGATTCCAGCTCAGATATCCTTGAAGACGCTGAACCCGCGTATCACGCCGCTAGACCAAGACCATACGGTCATCGACACGCTTCCCACGCCATGGGTGCGCGGCTCGTCGCCCCGCATGGCGCTTCTCAACAACTTTGGAGCGTCAGGTTCGAATGGGGCGCTCATAGTGGAAGAGCACCTAAAGCAAGCGAAACCTTCTGCAAGCGGTATATCCTACGTCTTTGGTATCTCTGCCAAATCTCGGGAGGTTCTCGAGACTCTCCGCCTCCGCTACTTTGAGTGGCTGCACGACGGCAGGAACCGCTCGATTCCCATGAGCGACATCGCATACACTGCCACGGCGAGAAGACAGTTGTACCCTTTTAGGATTTCGGTTGATGTAGGGAGCAAGGATCAATTGGTCCAGGCTCTTGCGAGCGCTGAGGTGACTCATACCGAGGGAGAATTCGGTCAGGTTGTATTTGTCTTTTCTGGACAGGGCAGCTATTATCGGGGCATGGGGAAACTTCTCTATTCGGCTTCTCCGGTGTTCAAACGCTGCATTGATAGATCGAACCGGTATCTTGTGTCTAAAGGCTTTGCGAATATTCTCCCGAGTATTATTGGAGGTGCCGCGGGTAACGGGCCGGATGGGATGGAAGAGTTTGAAGCGTCTCAGACTTCGACGATGGCGCTGGAAGTTGCGTTGGCGACGTTGTGGATACACTGGGGATTGAAACCTTCGACAGTCGTTGGTCACAGGTGAGAATTGTTTTGATGCGTGATTGGTCGGTAACTCACATTTTCCCCTTAGTCTTGGTGAATACGCTGCTCTGGTCATTTCTGGTGTGCTCTCGCTCGAGGCAGCCTTATTTTTGGTCGCATCACGCGCTCGCCTCACATGGCGCAACTGCGTGCCTGGTGCAACAGGCATGTTGGCCGTCAGGCTCGGAGAGCAACAAATCAACACCGTCCTGAAATCCAGCTCATACTCGGATCTCTCTGTCGCGTGTATCAACAGCGATCGTGCCTGTGTCGTTTCTGGTCCGCTGTCTCAGCTGAACGCTTTGACGAGTGAGCTGGCGACTACCGGATCCAAGGCCCGGCTCCTTGATGTTCCTTATGGATATCACAGCAAAGCAATGGATCCAGTTCTGGGTGATCTTACCCAGCTCGCACGCACTGTACCCCTGTCTGCGCCAAAAGTGCCGGTTGGATCTACCGTTCTTGGCAGAATCGTTCCCGCAGGAGACAATGCAACCTTCGACGCGACCTACTTCTCTTCGCATTTCCGCCAGCCAGTCCTGTTCGCCCCGACTGTAGACGTCCTATGCAAGCACCCCTTGCTTCCACAAGTAGATGCCTGGATCGAGATGGGACCCCAAGCGTCATGCCTGTTGATGATCCGCGCATGCGCATCTGCGCCCAGCGAAGCTGCGCTCCTCCCTTCACTGAGCAAAAACGACAACGCCACGCTTACATCCAGCTTGTCCCAGCTGTACAGGACCAATGCTCCTTTGAACTGGCGTAATGTGTTTGAGGAGTTGTCGCCTGCGACGTGTGCTGATTTGCCGCCGTATCCGCTTGAGAGGAATAAGGTTTGGGTGCCGTATAGGGAGCCTTCTTTTGAACCGCACTCGTCGGGGCAGAGTGGGGCGCCTGCACAGACCAAGGCACCAGCACAGACCAAGGCGCCTGCACAGATTAAGGCGCCTGCACCAATCAAGGCACCAGCACCAGCACCAACACGAAGCGCAGCACCAGCAAGAGCCACAGCACCACCGCAGAGCATCGCGCCATCCAATCCGATATCTGAATACACCATGTTGGGTGGGTGGGTGCAATACCCATCGCGCGAGAACGGCAACTCGGCCAGTTTCGATACTCCTATCGAAGTTTTAGCTCCGTTTATCGAAGGACACAAGGTTGCAGGGCACTACCTATGCCCAGCATCAATCTACCTTGAACAAGTTCTTTCGGGTGCAGAGCTTTCACGGCGTCATCTGAAGCTCGATTTCGGGAAGAGTATGGCTGTGCTTGGAGGAGTCACGTTTGCGAAGCCGCTTGTTTACCATCCCCAAGTCAATCGCATTGTCCGCACGCATGTCACCATTGATGACAAGGGCACTGGTTCCTTTGCTATAGCATCTAGACTGGCATCTTCTTCAGAGGAATCGGTTCACGTCCGCGGAGACATTCGCTTCCAAACCGTCGATGAGACTGCTGGTAGTCTTGACAGTGCATTCCGTGTCATTCCCGAATTCAGTACTGCAGAGGTTGGTCCGCGAAAGGAAGCAGAGATCTTTTCCACCCGAACGCTATACGAAGTCGTCTTCCCTCGTGTTGTTGAATACTCTGCCAAGTATCACACGATCCAGTCTTTGACTGCCAGCCCGAATGGAATGGATGGTTTAGCGCAGGTCAAGCTTCCGAATGCCCCACGACACTCTTTTGCCGCTCATCCTATCTTTGCCGACACCCTCCTCCACACTGCTGGATTCTTGGCAAACACGCAAGGCGATATTGGGGATGCTTATATTTGCAGCGAAGTCCAGTCGTTCCAGATGCTCTCCGAGTTCATTGACCAGGAACAGTCGTACACCGTTCATTGTCGCGGGTCGTGGGCGTCCGTGAACAACACCGTTGTCACTGAGGCGTATGCTGTCCAAGTACAAGAGCCCCATCGTGTCGTTGCGCTTATGAAAGGCATCCAGTTCAAGCGTGTGCGTATGAAGGGTCTTGCTCGGGCGTTGGCAAATGCAGCGGATTCTGTCGAAGTGCAAGCACGGGATCGAACCATCTCAACCAGTACACAGAGCACAGGTGGTGTGCAGACAAGCAACTCAGGTAATTCCAGCAGGCCGTCTTCACCGGACACCCTTGTGTCTGAGGATGACATCCGCATCCGCATCAGAGATGTCATTGCGCAGGTTCTCGGCCTCCCGGCTTCTGATATCCAAGATCAATCCGACTTCAAATCGCTCGGCCTTGACTCGCTCAGTTCATTAGAAGCTCTGCACGCGCTCAAAACGGAGCTCAATGTTGACCTTGCTCATGACGCATTTGAATCTCATTCCACGGTTGCATCCTTGTCCACTCTTCTCGATAAGTCACCTTCTCCCAAGAAGTCGTTGGAAAGACCCCAAGCGCAGCCAGCCAGATCCGTAGCGTCGACAGTGACAGTGACAGTGTCTGGCGAGGACAGTCGCGCCCGCATCCGAGGTGTCATCGCGGAGGTACTCGGCCTTCCGGTTTCCGACATCGAAGACGACTCCGACTTCAAATCCCTCGGTCTTGATTCCCTCAGCTCATTAGAAGCTCTGCACGCACTCAAAACTGAGCTCAACGTCGACCTTCCTCACGATGCATTCGAGAATTATTCCACGGTCACATCCTTGAACGCTTTGCTCAATCAATCCAGCACCCCTCAGAACTCCGTGGAAAGAACACCCCAGAAGTCTATGGAAAGACCCCAACCGACGCAAGCTCCCGTTCAGTCGACAGAAACAGTGTCCAATGGTGACAGACGCATCCGCATCAGAGGTATCATCGCAGAAGTACTTGGCCTTTCTGATTCCGATATCGAAGATGACGCCGACTTCAAATCTCTTGGTCTTGACTCTCTCAGTTCATTAGAGGCTCTACATGCGCTCAAAACCGACCTCAACGTCGACCTCCCTCATGACGCATTCGAATCTTATTCTACAATCGCATCTCTGAACGCTTTTCTTGATCAATCCTCCTCTCCCAAGAAGTCATCAAGAAGATCCTCTGCGTTGAGGACATTACAACCTGCATCGTTTGATAATCGCATGTCACGACTCCAAACCAGCAAGGACGACAGTGCTGTCCCACTACTTCTTATCCACGACGGCAGCGGCTTGATCAATCATTACAACCGTATGACGCCGTTACATCGCGACGTCTTTGCTCTTTCCAATCCTTGTCTGATTACCGGTGGAAAATGGGAGAGTGTTGAACAGATCGCAGAATCATATGCCAACGTCGTTCTGGGTGCGAAAACGAATGAGATCATCATTGGCGGTAAGTGGTCACCATTTATTCAGAAGGAAATTATTAACGGCGCACGACAGGATGGTCATTTGGTGGTGTGGTGGCATTCGAAGCCGCTAAGAGGCTCACTCAGAGCGGTGTACGCGTCCGCGGCATCGTTCTCATCGACTCTCCCTGTCCTGGCAAACATGTGCCTCTGTCATCAGCTGTTGTTGACCACGTCACGCAGTCGCACTCCCAAGGAATCGATCCAGGAACTTTAAGCCTTGTCGCGGAACAGTTCAAAGAAAGCTCACGACTCCTTTCTTTCTACAAACCATCTATCATAGGAAAGGTTGAAGTTCCGATAGTTCTCCTTCGCTCGTCTGAGGGGTATGCTCCTCCGGGTTTGGACGTCCCTTGCTGGTTGCAAAATCGTGGAAGCGAAAGTGCTGTCGTTGGCGAATGGGAATCCCTCATACAATCCCCTATCAAAACTTGGTCAATTCCAGGCAACCATTTCGCACCTTTCAACTCCGAAAATGTAAGAGTTTGATACATCAGGAAACAACATCAACTAACACTCGATTATTTAGATCGAAGGAACTTCTCAACAGCTCAAGGATGCATGTCACTTTGTGGAAAGCCTATAAAAGATGCCCTGTGCTTTTGATTTCACTTACTCTGCTTGCTCCATACCATTTTAGATTTTTGCTTGTGTATAGATCTTTTTGCTTTTTCCGGATCAAGACTCCTCCTGCTTGCATCTCACAATTTCCTTTCTCGTTGCTCGTACTTCTGCATCTCTGTATCTATATAGCCAGTTGATTGTACACTGTTCAGTCTTCCGTTTGTAAATGCAATTAAGTTTTGATAATCATATTTGGGCCGCACATTGAAATCCTTTTCACATTCGCTCATCCGCGTGGACGTGATTCAGATGGGACTTTTACAGTAACTGTAAAATCAAACAGACTTCCTCAGGGGAATGATTTACGAGAAACTTGACGGGCTCCTCCTCGTCCAATGTGATAAATTAAATTCTCCATAGATCGAGTAAAATACTGTCCAGAAAACGCCCCGAAGTCCATGAGGAGAAACTTCAGCATCAGATACAGGAGGGAGAACATGAACGATCTCTTGATAAAAATGGGGCAAGAATAAGCCAGTCATCCATAAATTGCCAGTGATACAGAAATAAAAGTGAAAACGCACTACACCAGGATGTGATCCCGAGAAAATGTACATTGCAAAGTCACTGCTAACGGACCTCGCAAGGGTTACACTGGTATGTTCTCCTTACTCCACAGAACGTTCTTGTCTATACTCTCCGGCCTCGTCGCTCCGGACTTATGCCTCACAGACTCCATCTCAAAACTTACATCGTCCATGATACACCACTCCTCCTCGGGCATTTGATCCAGAAGACTTGGCTGTGCCTTCAAACTGCTGAAATCAACGCGGACGGGAGAGCATTCTACATCCTCGAATATTGCAGGCGCCATATTTGCGGCTCGGCTCTGTTGACGCTCAGCGAATGCTGCTGATGCACCCCCTGGCGTTGGTTTTGCAGGCTTGAGTTTTGAAGGCAGTGCGCTGCAGCCAAGGCCCAGCGAATCGAATTTGCTGACAAAAGATGCAAGGGCACGGCGTTCCTCCTCAAGCTTTATCCTTAGCTGTATTCGATTCTTAGCACCATAAAAAGAAAGTATATCAACATGCAAAAGCTTACCTTCTTTTCTTTATCCAGCTGCCTGACAAGTTCGGCCGCCCAAGCCTCCTTTTCTTCTCGCTTCTTTACTTCTTCCTCAAGTTTACCAACCCACTCCTTCTCGACGTCCTCTCTGACGGCTCTCAGAGGCTCCCCTAGATTTTCCTCATACCCACGCACTACAATCTCAAGCTCACGGATCGTCTTCGCTTGTTCAGCAATGTGCTTGTCTTTTTCTGTTTCTGAAGCATCTGGTGGAAGTTCTGGACGAGAAAGGAGAGCAGCTTCTAGGGAAAGAATTTGAGTCGACTGTGACTCGAGTTGAAGGCGAGTTGCGAGAAGCTCTTGTTGAAGCTGTCATGAATCAGCGGCGTTATCATAAATAGAAGGCCTCATACAAACCTGGTATGGCGACATATCGAAATCTACTTTGGATGGGCTGGCGGGACGTGATTCATCTCCTTTACTTTCATCAACTGTTTGAGATGTAAGAATGAGCTTCGTGAGCTGCTGGATTCGAGAGTTGAGGTCCTTCATCGCTTTTGATTCATCAATTTGCTGGGTCAAAAATGAGTCTGGAGAAGTATGTAGTGGGAGGCGGACATTACCTCGCGTGCTGAGAGCCTGCGAGTTCGAGCAGGTGCTTCTGCTTCTCGTTCTGAAAGCTTATTCTTGAGGTCCTCGATCTCTTTTCTGTATCGCTCTATCAAAGCATCGGTATCGACAATCTCTTTCTTCTTCGCATTAAGCTAGGAGCACGAGGAATCAGTATCCCAGGAGCCACCGTTAACAACAACACAACGAACCTGCACTCGTTTAATCCTCTGAGCAAACAAAAGCGTACTCGTGCTTTCTGCCACAGCATTTGCATCGGGGTTGATGGTGCATATGACCGAAATTCGAGCATCTCCTGATAGTGAAGGCTGGAGCAGTCGCGTTAGCTTGGAATTACGATAAGGTACGTGGTCACTGAGAAAGACAGTTTAAGTATTCCAAGCATAGCATAGGATGATGCCTGACTTTTTATTCTTTGCTGCGTTTTCTGCAAGAGTGCCAATGACGCTTCCAAGTGTCAGCAAGCTGGTGTTTATATACTTTCCCTCCCTGGTTCTTTCTTTATCTGAAGTGGCTTTTTCGGAACCAGCAAGATCAATCAGGCTCTGGATGATGATATCCAAATATTCAATAACCCCGCTGAGACCGAAAAAGGAATGAAACCCACCAGCACCGAAGTTTGCACGCTTCTTCCTCCGATGGTCTGTAATCGAGGACCGCCAGGTGTCGGTGGGCGCGTGCCGGGAGTTTGACGGCCGCTTGGTGTCTCGCTCCTTCCCTCTCCCCTCTCTCTGCTCTCCACTACAAGTCGGAATACGCTGTGACTTCGACTACTCCGCTCATTCCAGTCTGTGCTAGCCGTCCTTCTGTTCCTCTCTCCTCGCTCAAGGACTTCTTTGACGCTCTTCAAGCTTGTCACGACTTCTTCTCGAAGTGGCACTAGAATACCCGAACCTTGAATTTGAACGGGCTGAGCAGCAGATATTGAAGGCGGTGCGAGCAGATCGTATATTGTTTCATTGTAAATTTCGAGATATGAGCACCGAAGAAGATATTCACGAGTGGGTGTGCGGCGGATGTAAGCAAACACATCCTTCATTGCACGCGGTATTATGCCTGGTTGATCTTCGCTCCCAGACTAAATGAAACAATGAGAACATTTCAAATGTGGATGCAAGGCGCGGTCTCACAAGAGTGAATGTTTTCCCGCTGGCTGTTTGGCCATAAGCGAAAATAATAGAGTTGTAGCCGTCCATGGCAGCGCAGACATGGCTGCGAGCAACAGCATTGTAGACCGGTCTATTCTCAGAGCCAGTAATGACTTCGTCAAAATGAAACTCTGGCGGTGTGGTAGCAGTTGACTTGGCGTATTGAGGGAAAAGCTTTATGGTGCGTTGTGTGCTATGATCCCATGCGGCATGTGCAGAGGTGGTAGGGCGGATTCTGTATTAGAATGGTTTCAGTATGTTTCAAGAATAAGCCAGAGAAGCAAAATGACCTGATAGATACTAAAACCTTGTCTTCCTTTCCATAGTTAGGCCCAGGGATGGCGGCTTCATCGAGGTCTGCTGAAACATCACCGGGCTCAACGGTCTGAAAATCGACTAGCGCATCTTCTGGATCAATCCGACTAACATCCATATCACTCGTAGTTATGTGGGAGGTTGGAGTCTGACTCCTAGGCGTTCCAGGTGTGCGAGGGCGAGTTCCTTCGAAGGACTTCTTTGCTGGAGTTGCTGGCACAGCTGCGAGAGACGACTTGGTCGCAGCAGTAGTCCGCATTCGGGACTCAGAAGATAAAGCTGCTTTAAATTTCTTCGCTGTCGAACCAAGAACGCTAGTCTTTATTGCGGAGGGGAGTTCACTGGTGGATGCAAAGGAAAGCGGACGTTTGGGTGTGAAAGGCACGGATCGTGTGAGCTTGCTGGGTGCAGGTGTGGACGCCATCGTTGGCATATGTCTTGAGGTTGTCGTCGTCGTCGTTAATAAAGCGCGAAGTATGTGTTTTCAGATCTAGTACTAGTATTATGTTCAACCCTGGGAATGGAAGCGCGTATCCTTTGTCACGTGCCAGGTGGGACGCGTCCCACCACGTGACTTTACAAATTCTGTCACGACATAAATTCCAAATTCCATGTCCAAGTACAATCAGGGAACGCGAGTGCTACTCAAGTCATACAATTGTCCGACCCACTCGTCGGTAATCTTCTTCCCAGCATTGAGCGCACATACAGTTCTCTTCCTTGCTTGTGACAAAGTCACCATTTCACTTCACGTACTTGTTGTGCTTCTGGTGCCAGCTCTCAATTGAATCACTAGGATAATCCTCAAATACCTTTTTTCCCTCGGGAAGGCTCACGTAGTTAGGCTTTGAGTTCGTTTTAACAACAACCTTGTGAAATCCACACATCAGCAACTGCACCTGAGTGACTAATAAAGACACTTACAAGCTCGTCGGGCGCCTCTAATTCTGGGGAGTCGATAGCTGATGCAAATGGATGGGTGAGCTACTCGCCCGCCACGCTTCAATTCTCGAGCGTATGGGGACGAGGGATGCACTTTTACAGGCCCGATGAAGTCCAAACCGTTGTGACGTCTAGACAGAGCGAGTGGTCAGTTACGCTAGTATAGAACTGTTTGTTTGACAAACGCCTTTCGTTCAAACAACCTTGAGGAGAAAATCGTTGAAACAACTAAAGGGTGAGGAGAATTATAGGTAGCATCACGCAATCCTGGAAGACATCGCTTGAATTGTATTGGACTCTGGTGGATGGCAGTACTGCACATGAATGGCCCACTAGACGTCCTTGATGCCATTCATACGATTGATTATCGCCTAGGGTTGATGAGGCTTCTCAACGACGGTTCCATGTTGATGCGACCGTCTGGGTCCTTAGAATACTTTGCTCAATAAAATCCATCTTGCTAAGCACTGGCATGACCGTCCTGTAGAATAAAGTACCTCGCGAGATACAAACATGCATACACTGACAGACACTCACTGGTATCGATCACAGTTGCAATTCCCGGTATCAATATCCATGGCGAGAAGGACATGATGCATGAGTTTTTGATGGGCAAACTGACCGGCGGACAATGTCCAACCCTGCAACAAATACAAGCATTATGATGAATAGGATAATAGGTTAGATGGGCGAGAGAAGAAACAAATTTCATGATACATAGTATCCAAGTCAAGGCTGAGAGCAACTGGCAAACATTGAAACAAACAATGGTCGATTGCACTCGGAAATCACCGGTCCTGGACTGTACCAACATTTACTTTGCAAAATGCATTTGATATGTGCGCTTTGTATTGTAATTTTTGTGCATTGTCATGATACGAAGGCTCGGCCTAATGACTCAACTTAAGCGCGCGGGGCGACGGATCAAGTGAGCGATATTTTCTCTGCCTCGACTCCGAGTCACCCTGTATCACGGTGTCTTACCTGACTTATCCTGTGTCATGCCGCAGAATGGTACTTGTTCCACAGGAGGAATCGGAGAAACTGTTATGCCTTGGGCTCATCAAGCATGGTCAAAGAGTGTGAACATTCTTGTTTCGTTCCCATTTCGCTTAGAACATCGACGACTGCATGTTTCAATACGGACTGCTCATTTTTGCAACCTTGCAACGAGAACACCCCAAAATCGCATTGGAAATAAGCTGCCGACATCGCCAATGACTGAAATTTTCTCGGTGTTCAAGTGGTCGCATGCGTACTAATACTACTCTTTGATTCAATCTAGGGCTTCCTCCTTGGCTCGATGTTGTACCGCACTGTACTTACTCTACCCAATCAAGGGTCTTGAGGCAGGATGAAATATTTATCTCCATCATGCCGATTTTGGCGATACAAGCGCTGGACAATGGTATATCTAGCACGGATACCGTGACTATATCATTAACACCCCCAACATCCCCCACACACTCACGCCCATCCCTTGAATATGACCTTCGTGTCAAATGATCTCAGTTGGTGGCCATACATCGATTCGCAATTTTTTTTAAGCTATTGGATAGGTTTGTCGCATCAATTGGTGATGTCTTGATCTAACAATGACTTGCATTTTGCAGTTGCAGCAGGCGTCGTGGTGGTATATGACTGGGGTGAGCAGGACGTTGTTCTGATCCTGCTGCCATTACTATTATGATTTCTCCAGTATTAACAATAGGACAAGAGGTAGGTTGACCTTATTGCCGGAGTAGCCAACTCGCTAAGAATGGTGTTATAGATTGAACTGATCTGGGTGAGTGACGGTGTCTCATCAGAAATACATGCGAATACGATGAATTCGCGACAGAGGCAACGTTGGTCTCTCATGACTGTGCTGTATTTGGTTGTTCGTACCTCATGTTGTGCTATAGCGTAGTTGGCTGTTGCGCTGACTCCAAAATGTTCTAGATACGCTATATTGGAATCCCATTTTCTGTGTATGTATTGAGGCCAAAATTGGTGTTGTGCTTATAGCTCATATCTGACGATCAGTGTCAATCTCCTGCGTATGTCTCATATGCACTGTGTTCGATTCTTCTGACCGGCAATACACAGAAACTATGCCATTTGTCTCGCTGACAGATGCAGTGAGTATTTCGCAAGCATCTCATTCCAATCCACTGAACACACTCATATGTAGGGGTGAGTAAGATCTTGACCATTGAACTCGATTGAACGTATTGACTACACAGGTGTGAGTCGAGTGTCTGATTCTAGTATGAGATGATCACTGATTGGGTGTTTCAGGCAATATTCTGGCCTTTGCAACAAACGGGGCAGATGTGGTCATGACTGCTATGCTGGGCGGTAAGCTGCAAAATCTCACTTATATTGACTCGACTGAAAGATGCTGCAAGTCATCATGATTGCTCGGTTACATGCCATGTATCAAGGATCCAGAACCATGCTTATCTTCCTTGTTATCATCTTCCTGGCTGTTAATACCGCCTGTGTGGTACTCGCGGCAATAGTACTCAAGAATGTTGTAGTGGGTAAGTTTTACTTGCTGACTTGCAGAATACAGCTCATTGGACAAACATCAGAGGAGCTGATACTCTCTGGTATCCATATGTGCGGTGTAAATTATGGGGAGGATACCTCGCTTCTTATCTCAATGGTTTGGATGCTCAACACTGTTTGGGAGGCCCTCGCACTGTGTCTTTCGGTCTGGATTGCTGTGAAACACTTCCGTGACCTGCGACGCCTTGGCCCATCGGCAGGACCGACTATCGGGGACTGTTTCAGAGTGCTGATACAATCTCACGTGCTGTATTTTGCGAGGTGAGCTTGTAATGTGAATGTGATTATCTTTTCCTGCTCAAATTCCGCACGTGCTAGCTTTGCCGGTGTCTCTTGCTTGGAGCTTATTAGTCTCGCTCCAGCGTTCTTGGTGCGCTGACCTGTCGCTGACATTTGCTTATACACACGGCTTATCATTTCTGTAGACTTCGAATTCTATTGGAGTTATCGTATTTAATGGTGTTCACATGGTTTTATTGTCCGTGCAGATGTTTGTGTTGGGACCACGCCTCATCCTTAGCGTTCGAGAATATCACGCAAAACTTGTTGCCGGCTCAGATGCAAACACTAGCATGAATTCGATTGTCTTCCAGCATGTACATATATCGACTAGCGGTACTGTGTAGGGAAATGGTTGCCGAGCATTCTGCAGGGAGAAGAAATTTGGTCGAGGATCCGTCGTAGTATTTATTAAACATATGTTGCTTCGAAGTATATTTAAGGCGACGTTTATGTATACAAACCCATTTTTCTTGATACATTATAATCACTGCTGGATGTCAGTGAACCGTCCACCCGCACTTGCACTGAGTGAACCAACTCAGTGTTTCATATCCGGCACTGAAATACAACGAGTCTCAATATAAATTTCCCAGACAGCTAACTCTACGCGTTTGCGGAGTTCTGCTGTCTCAGCATGCAGATGAAGATGGTGTGTTCGCGAAGCGTGCAGCCCAGATGGCTTATAGTTTATTAGTCTGAGATACTCGATCCGAATCTGGGCCACAGTGAAAGAAAACGAATGAATCGCGCGGAATCCGAGTCGTGGCTCGCCTTATCACGAATGAGCATGACAGGGAGATGAAGTACGCTGGGCGATCGTGAGCAGAGGGTGAGGAGAATGAGAACTTTAAATCAGAAGGCCTCAGTTACCCTGTCAAATAATTGATGAAGCATCGTTTATACCTACATTTCACAGTGTAGTGTTATGCGCATGCGACAAATTACGTGTCTGGTTTGTGTCCTTGCAAGATCTATTGGAGCCCATCCTGCTAGTGGTAAGCATGCATGGCTGTCAGAGCAAAGCATAGAATGAGACACGTACGTGCGTACAAATTTGTTATCGACACCGACCCCAGGGCCAGCAGATCGAAAGGCGATACATCGCTTCACGCGATTACCTGCTGAGCCAGGTACGTGAGCCCGTGAAATATTTGGGGATCGTCTGTAGAAGTGGAAGTGAGAGCGATTGCACAAGGCCAGATGAATGACTGTTGGCATCGATCACAGTCTTTCCTATAGATAATCAGTGTCCAATAGAAGGTGGATAACGGGGAAGATGTGGAGATACTTGATACTTTGCAGGGACATAAGCGATGAGTCTCCCTCGTAGGCCATGAAGCAACCAATGAAAAGACGTGACCAGTGATATATCGAACGCAGGATCCTAGCTGACCATGAGGATCAAGCGGCTATGATTGTGATTTGAGGTATCAATGGAGACGCGCGGTGTATCGATGGCGGCAAGATGTCTTTCATGGATGGAAGGCTGAATAAGAAGCTTGGTTTTTCGATTATGGATATGCCGTGTGCGCGTGATGGACAAAGTGCTTCCAACCCCGCACTAAATGGAAGCATGCGATGGATCAGAAGAATTGGATGATGCCGGGATAGATAAGGCTTACACTAAAGTTTCGGTGATGATGTCGTGTAATGACGATTTAGCAGAGGAGATGGACGACGACACGAACGATGGCGGGACAATGAAACTATGTCGAGGATCTGAGATCGATATGCCCGATTTTGTTGACACTCGGGTCATCTAGATCGAGCGAGTTCTCATATCTCAGCGACAACAGAGTTTGGTTTAGAACTTACATGGGCGTGCCTGGTTGGCGTTTGAGTCAGGGAACGCGAGTGCTACTCAAGTCATACAATTGTCCGACCCACTCGTCGATAATCTTCTTCCCAGCATAGAGCGCACATAGAGTTCTCTTCCTTGCTTGTACAAAGTCACCATTTCACTCCACGTACTTATTGTGCTTCTGGTGCCAGCTCTCAATCGAATCACTTGGATAATTCTCAAACACCTTCTTTTTTCCCTCTGGAAGGCGCACGTAGTTAGGCTTTGAGTTCGTTTTAACCACAACCTTTTGAAATCCACGCATTGGCAACTGCACTTGAGTGGTTGAAGACACTTACAAGCTCATCAGGCGCCTCTAGTTCTGGGGAGTCGATAGCTGATGCAAATGGATGCAAAAGTTCAGGCCTTCATCGTGATAAAATTTTCGATGCCGAATATCACTCAAGTACTGCTCACCAGGTTTCATCATAAAGCCAGAGCATGGAAGAGCACTTCGTGCAAAAATTGCGCTCAGAAGTGGCGATATGCTCTTTTGGAGTATCCCTGTCCATCACAGCCTTGTACACTCTTATTCTCGCACTCAACAAGGATGCACGGAAAGTTTCGTGACTGGACTACGCACCCGATGTGTTCTTTACCTTGGGTAATAATCAAGGTTTCGGAATGTGCACCAAGATTGATCGAGCCGCCAGTACCACCTACTTTGCGGCAGATGGAACATACGCAAAGCTTTATTCACAGTCACGAAAGATCCTGGAGGTTTGATATGTTAGGGATATGCTCACCTGATATGAGACAGGGGTACTGCTTTCCACTGTAAATCGCACAGTACCACAATGACAGCTCCCTTCAAGTGTAACGGGCATGTCGTCAGGGAGTATTTCAGTCAAGCTCCTGAAATGACCGCATCACGGTGGTCCTGACAAGTTTGAGCTCCGCTTGAAATTCTTTATATAAACAGTGTCATTTTTTTGTGTTCCTCCAAGAAGGCTTGCCACGCTGGTCGTTTCGCAGAATTTCCCACTGTCGACTCAGTGCCATGGACTCTACGAGTCTTTGTTTACCTTCGAGAACAAACCCACTATAGGAAGTGTCGCGGCGCCATATCGAGGCCGTAGCATGTCGATTTTTCTCTGGGACATTCAATCATCTTTCTAATACACTTCTGATTCCTACATAACGTGAGTTTTTCATTCTTTTGGCTTATTGCACACGTTCATATTGTCCGTGATCTTAAAAATATACTGATTTTAATGAATACGACCTGCCCGACAAGCAGGACATGACCTCACCATATTTACTTCTGAGACTACCTTTTTTCTTCATCTCAAACATCCGCTTCGATTGCTGATTATGCCTATCTTGCAGGTGCTTGTCGAATGCTTTTGATCATTTCTCTCTTCATTCATGTACATCATGCCATAGGATTCGAATATAACAATTGCGTATCCTCCGGAGTACATGTCATGTTACGCGGCATTTTGATGGTATCTGGGTGAGCATAGTAACACGTACAGCTGGTCCCAGCCAATCTGCAAATAATAAATTTGACATTAACCACATGGTCTACACCCTCTTGAGTTGTGAGTCTACACCCTCTTGAGTTGTGACACTTGTGCGTCTTATAGATCACCACTCTATATTGACAATTCAGATATTATCGATTGAAGAGCGAACACCGCTTATTCCGACTAAGTAAAAGTTAGATGAAGCTGCTCGTCTCCACAATACTCAACGTTATCCCCAGCCCTCATCATTCGTTTTACGGTGATGGTGGCCATCTTCATAATTTGCTTCTGGCGCCTCATTGTCAAATAATGTGGAGCAGTCGGTTTTGACGAGGGAACACGCGCGCGTCAGTCAAGGCCAGACTAGTTGGGAGACCTGCAGGACAAAGATAATTTGTCCGTACTCCATTTGGAAAACGCGATTCGAATCGCCCTCCGAAATTAAACTGAGGTCGTCGAGCTGCGATTCGTAATGACTTTGTTGAATGCTCAGTCAGAATTATCTTTGTAGTATCGGGTATAGCTCAATAAAATTGCATCTGCTTCCAAGTTTTGTAGGGGAACATGAGTATCCGTATGAATACCTACAAACCGCTCCCAGCCAACCAACGTTGTACCATAGTGAGCGCTTCTTTGGGTTTATCGAGCGGGACCTGTCACTTTGAGTCGGCATTGCAATGAAGTCGAAGGTGATCAGACTGACCATATGGCCTGCACCATCCACAGTAGCAAACGTGAGTCCGTTCGCACTCCTAGTTTTTCCAGCAACTTTTCCATCAATCAGCCAAGACTCAAGTGGTTGCTGCCCAAATGCCTCTTTGCCACTCCACTCCATGTTGAGCGTCCACGCCTGGTTACCAAGCCAGTTGCAGATCCAGTCATACGAGCCCACATATATCAATGCGCGTACGCCGCGCTCAAGAAGTGCGGCAACGTGAGGGTAGGTTGGGTGATACTCATCCATAGCCAACGAGAAAGCCTGTCCAACGGGATTACTGCAGGAGCTGTAGTTACCTGTGACAGCGGGATCCACGCCGAGTTTGTGACGGACGGAAGGTTGGTCAAGGTAGCTTGCCATAGACCTAGCCTGGAGTGAGCTCCTAGAGGTTGTACACAAAAAGACTATCGGCTCACAGCGTGATTGGGTAACATAACGTCTCCTCAATAGGTCCATCACAGACCTTGCTGAGATCGTAGGGATTCATGCCTACCATAGTATAAACGTGTGCACGTGGACATGGGAGATCATTGAACCTACCGGTCGCGAAAAAGGGCTCTGATATCTCAGTGTCACAGAAGTTTGAAGCTGCTTCACAGTTCATCATATCGAACTGGGTAATGCATGATTCTGTCAACCATTTTTGGCACCGAGGGAGCTATGGAAAGTAAGTCAGCTTTCGACGATATCGCCTGTATGATGGTACCGAACCGCTTGCTTCATGCGATTACAGGCACTGTAAGATATATGTACGTGAGCCAATAAATGTCAATATCGAAATTCACATACGAGATGGTTTGCACAGGGAAGACTGATGCGCCAGTGCATTGCATTTCTACATAGGCCGCCGACATTGTGTAAAAGTCGGTCAGACCATTGCCTGCACATGGAATTAACCAATGAAACATTGTTTCAGGTACCAATAGTTACCGATCATGATAGACTGAAGGTTGATTGGCGTAACACCAGCAGCAGTCAACATGGCATTTTGATCGTAGACTGCAGCAGCAAAGACTGGGACGTAACGCCCCTTCAGTTGCCAAATTAATGTTTCTCCACGCAGGAACGGTAGGAACCATACATACTCCATAAGACTCTCCGGCCATGTGAAACGCACGTCCTTTGAACTGAGTGAAATTTTCAAAGAAAATCGCAACAAACGCAGCAATATCTTTCGAAGCTTCCTCGGTATTGCTCTTACCAGACAGTTAATAGTGCAGTTTTTATGCGACAGGCGTTCGACCTACCACGGTCTCTCCATAGTCTGCGTACGAGAAGCCAACACCAATTGGCTGGTCCACGAAGAAGATATTCGCATTAGAGTTCCAGGACTCGGGATGGAACACCGTGCTAGTGTCGTTCACCACTCGACAAGGTCCTAGTTCCACGTAGACGCCAAGGCTGGAGGAACAACCAGGACCTGATAAACGCGTTGCATGAACCACAACAGAACTCAGTCTACAGTACAACTCACCACCATTGGTCCAGAAAATCACGTCGTCTTTGGCAGGATCGTTCCTACTCTCGAAGAAGTAGAAGAATAGATGCCTGGCTTCGATATCAATGTACCCCGTATAAGCGCTGAGGTTGCACATGTCATCGTATCAGTCCTGAAGCATCTGTAGACTATACTTACTTTACAGTTCCATCACAGAAATCAGAAGACTTCTTAATCCGGACGCTATAGTTCGGAAATATAGGATGGCCGAGGGTGGTGAATTGTGCCTCTGAGAGTGCGCTGAGTTCCTCAACAGGCATGAACAACCCTTCGTCGTAAGGTGCTGTGAAAGACTGTGTAAACGACTTCATTGGCTGCCTTGAAGTTCCATAGTTGGGAGTGCCTGAACCAAGGAACGTCTGAGTTGTCGCACCAGCTGCGAGCGCGAAACAGAGGGTGCTGAAAGCCTTCCCTTTGGTGAACATGGTAGTGGGGTAGAGTCAAGAAACAAAAGGCTCACGATCTTGTTCTTGACCATATGGGGTCGCCAAAGGATCACGAGGCTAGCGTGGTACCCAAACTCTTCATTTCAGTGAGAACCTATTAGCGGAGTGTGGGAGACGGTAGACTTTCTTCGGATTCTATAGCGTGTTCTGGACACTTTGATGACGTTCAAATTTAGGTCAATTTGGCCCAAATTTGGCCTATAAATCCAGTTGAGTGCCGTTGTACCATATTTAGCCATTTGCTATCAGTGGACAAATAAATCAAAACACATATGGCGCGCTTGAAGGAAAATTAATGCAAGTTTAAGCAGTCGGGTCATTGACACGTCCTCCAAGCTACTTCAACGATCTCCTTTCTCGTCTACCAGACTCTCGCTAACTATGTCTCCTCCAACTTCTGGCAAAAGCAAAGAGTCGGGGACTGCCAGGATCCTGGGGTCTGGTGCCTCTGGTTTGTACTTTGTATCTGCTTCTAGCAACGAAGTAGCGTAGCTCACTGCTTCATGGTCACTAGGTGTCGCTGAATTATTGGTATTTCATCCAGTTGACACAGTAGCAAAACGGCTTATGAGCAATAAAGCCAAAGTATATTCTTTTTGTAAAACTTATTTACTGCAATTTGCTAACCACCCTTGACGTCCAGGTATCCTTCTCAGCGCTCTCCCCGATCGTATTCCGTGACTACGCTACGGCTTCGCTACCCAAAAAACTTCTGTCTCTCTTCCCCGGTCTTGGGTATGCAGCAGGGTACAAGGTTTCCCAACGGATATACAAGTTCGGTGGGCAGCCATGGTTCAATGAGATCATCACGCGGAATTACAAGGATGAGTTCACGCGCATATTTGGCGAGAGGAAGGGCAAGATGATGATGCAGGCGACTGCTGGCAGGCAAGCCTCATTTTGCACGTGGTGAATGCAAGTATGCTGATTGCTTCGCGCAGTTTGACTGGTATTGGTGAAGTTGTAGGTCATCTTTCGCCCTAGCTTCTTGACTAGGTAGTAACGTTCTATCAGGTTCTACTTCCCTTAGATGCCTTGAAGATAAAACGACAAGTCAATCCCGAAGCGTTCCGTGGACGAGGAGTCCTTCGGATATTCATGGAGGAAGGCACTACCCTATACCGTGGATGGGGTTGGACCATGGCACGAAATGCGCCAGGCTCTTTTGCGGCGAGTTAAATTAGATAGCAAGACCCATCGTGCTGAACCTCTGTTTCAGCTCTTCGGCGCGTCAGCGGTTACGAAGGAGTACGCCCTTGGCGTCACTGACTATTCAAAAGCCACGTGGACCCAGAACTTCATTGCATCTATCGCAGGAGCTGTTGCGTCGATCACAATTGCAGCACCCCTAGACACAGTCAAGACTCGCATCCAAAATGCAAACTTTGAGCAGAAGGTGCCTGGCCTGACGGTCGTGAGGGACCTTATCAGGAATGAAGGCCCTACAGCGTTCTTCAAGGGCTTGACCCCAAAAGTGATTACTATTCATACTAGTTCAACTTCGTGCTAATGACTTGTGAATGCAGATCCTTGTCGTCGGGCCGAAGCTGGTCTTCAGTTATACCCTCGCACAATCACTAATACCTTTCTTTGGGAAGTACGTATGAATAGTATCCCCTAGTCTATGATATCCCGGTGCTGCCCGGCCTTGGATACTACCACGACGCCTGGCTCCTGGACATTGACTGCAGCCTCGTTTACTTTGCTACACTGATCTAGAGACGACAAACTAACAATAATACACTCCTCTTACAAAAAAAGAGTCGTCAAGGACGAGCGTGGTAGCCCTGCGACCCTCAGCTCTACTTGGCAAATAAATAATTTTCGCTGTGGATAAATGCGAGCGAATTTGGTAAAGAGATGCACAATATGTAGATATATCGCGATATATTCCCTTCTAAAACCTTTACCGGTTCACTGATGCTATGCGCCTGATCAAATGCTAAAAAGATGAAGTTTATGTCCGGTAATATGTGGGTCCCATCCTCTCCCTCGTCAAACCTAAGATGCTCTCCCTTAGTCTTAGATGGGATACAACAACAAGACTTGCATGAATGTATTGCAGAATTGACTTGCCTCCTTAGGTTGAATATCAACATTGTTTTGGTCGCCGTGATATGTATTCCCCTCCGCAGTCGCATTGCTCCATCTCGTCCAGGACACTAGCACAACATGCAAGCGGCGAAATAATCAGGGACTAATAACCCCTCTACTGTCGACCAACTTCTCAAGCATATCGCTAGCTACAATCCTCAACTCTTTCACAGCAACGGCGACACCCTCTCCCTGGTCTGAATCCCGCCTTGCCAGTACACGATCCACATTTCTGATGAGACCCTCGAGCTCATGTTCAACTGCAATCTGCATATACCTCTTCGTTCCTTCCACAAGGGCGGGAAGGAACTCGAAACAGTGTATGTCCTCAATGGTGCGGGGAGCCCAGATCCATGCGCTCTTCACTATGCTCCACCACTGTTGCTCTGTGATGGAATCGAGCGATGTAACCGACAACTGTTCAGGTGCGATTCGGAGGAAGATGCCAGTCAGGTAAAAGTTGTGCGGCGGGTATGATGTGCACCCTCCAATCATACTGATGCACCGGTCTATATGGTGATCCTCCAATAAATGGGGGTGCCAACGGGAATTCCTCGAGAGGGTAAAGACCAGTTGGAGATAGCACAAGTCGCATTCAGAACGCAAGAAGGGGTCAAGATCAATACTGGCGAGCGTTGCACCTGGTTGCGGACCGACAGCAGTCAGGATAGCGGGAGAAAATTTTGTCAAAATCACATCCCGCAGTTCATCATCAATGGCATCGATCGAGGCAATTTCTTCTCGGGCCCTGTGGGCAAGGCGAAGAGCAGTATGACGTAAATTGTGAGGCATGTCACTGTCCATGCAAACGATGAGGTTCTTGATGAATAGATATTGTTTAGCAGGGCTGCAGCGTATGCCCATGACACCCAGTAGCAAAAGGATGTCGAGTGCTGCTTCCTTGTCGTCGGAATAAATGTAGTCGAGGTAGTCCATCAACCAATCAAAGTCTTCTGGCGAGCGGGAATCGCCTGCCCAAAAATACTGGCAATTCCAAATTTGGGTATGGTCCCGAGGGTCCCGAGATACTTGTGCAGCAGTGAACGTGAAGCGCAGAGCATTTTGCAGAGCATGCAACAATTCCAAGGGATGATTTTGTTCGGATGACCTCGCTCGCGAATAAATCTTCCTGCACACGTCCAGGTTCCGCATGGTGTATGATGAATAACTGTAGCAAAGTTTGGCGGGCTCGAGTATAAGACAAATGACATCGAGGAGATTCCATGCCCGGCGTGTGACTCCTGTGTTGTCTTTGTCGAGATCACCTCCATCATATTCCCAGAGAACCATTTGGAATTGTGCCAAAAGGGCATCCGTGAATCGAGGCAGGACAGAACTACATAATCTCTTTGTTAGTCAGGGCAGAATAAGTGGCAAACGAGTCAATGGCACCTTTTGTCAATCCGAACTATGTCCTTCTTGTCAACCTCAATCCCGACCATGACGCAAGCAAGAAGAGTGCAATTGGCTATGATTTGATTCGAAAGAGAGGATGAAGAAGATAGCAGTTTTGATATCACCGCTATGGCGAATTCTTCTACATCCTCATTCACTTGCCCAGTGACAAAGTGGTAAGGAAGACAATGTGACAGCCACTCAATGACAGAGTCGGGACACTCGTCTAACCAGAAAGTATGCCAAAAAACTTTTGCATCACCATCTTCCGGAAAACAAAGTTGCATGGCCGGGGCGAGCACCGCCTCGTTGGCTATGCCCATCTGAGTCATATCGAGAAACATGTCGTAGTCTCTTTCCCCCCGGCCAAGGAATTCACTACGGTCAGGATGTGCCTGAAGAACGCGGCCACAATATAGATGGCTCATAGCCATTATACAAGCTGAGGCCTTCGCCTCCAACGACGGTACAATTTTCCCATGAAAACCGACGCAGCTTGTGAAAGCATCACACAGCTGATGCAGCATGTCTGAGACATCAAAATTCAGGGGCCATTCAACCTGCGGAACAAGACTGGCAGCGGCAAGAAATACTTCAGGATCCGTGGATGTTTCGAGCAGCCACTTGATGCTAAGTGCTTCGAGATTGCTGGTGGGTATGTCAAGGATGGTGATGGTGTATTCAGTGTCCGATGAAACATCCATATTTAGGTCGAGCGGTTGTGCTTCCGAGTCCACGACCTTTGACGAAAGGTGAGGAATAACAGAACGCAGCCAGGTATAAAGCGTGGTGAATAACTGCTGAAGAGATTGTCGTGCGAATGTGCTGATCGCATGTACAGGGACTGGGGACTGGAATGAGCACAGAATATCGTAAAAGTAGTTAAGAACGCCACCTCTAAATAATTCAGACAGCCGGGTCCATCTCGATCCGACGATACTAAGCAGTTGTTGCAGCAGGCCTGACATGAAATAGTCAAAACCTGTACACGCGGAAGAAAATAGAGCTCACCGTGCGCTGACGTTGTGAGCTGTTGGAGATAACTGGAGACTCGTTTGAACACCAGGTGTAGAACTCCTGCGATGTTGATTCAGACTTAAAATCACCATCCCAACTCAAAAAAATCTCACCATCGATGCGCAACATACGCAATATCGTTGATACCGGTGTTTGAAATGGACAAGCGGGAGATATCAAGCATGCCATCACCGTCAGCGAGTAGAACAGAAATCCAAAGACTGTCGTTGCTATGATGACCCAGGCGATGCTCGGCTGCTCACTCCACATCTTAGCGCCGAGCGCGATCCCAAAGAGAAGAAGGGAAATCTGAAGTAAGACCGGAAAGGATTGCACGACAGCATCGAAATACCATGTGACTAGGCCTTCGAATTTTTCCTGTCTGCGCTTTCCTCGTTCCTCCTGGGAGCCGCGACCATATCTGTTCGATTTGTAGTACCCGAGCCACTGCTTGCCCAACACGGCCCCGAATGCAGCGAGTAAGCTCATGGACAAGCTGGCATATGCGATCATTTGAATCCATAAGGTGCTTGCGGACAACGACCACGTAGATGCTGGCGCTACTGGCGTGGAGCCCGCTTCAGCGAAGTTGCCGAGTCCGATCTGTACGAGCTGTGTGAGAAGGGCGTTCGTAGTGTCACTGGGGTCGGGACCGAGATTAGACTCCATCGCTACGATGAAAGACGTGCTGACGGCGGAGAAAAGACCAGACTGATCAAACATTAGTCTCGAAATGTGTCAAAGATAAGCACGTTAAACTTACAAAGACCAAGACAATGTCCATGTCACTAGTGTATCGCTCGAGGAACTCGCCGTCGTGTTCTTCCGCGACTCTTTTGTACACCCCCCAGAAACGAGACCGATGGTCCTTACCGTTCTTGGACGCAATCGTCGAGTCCTGAAGGACAACCAATACTTGCTTCATGACATTTGCTCTGCGCATAGGATGTGGTCAGCTGCGATCGCTCAGCTTATTTTTCACTTACAATTCACTTAAAGTTGGCTGCCAGTCCTTCTCCGCCACGACCTTTTCCGCGTCGCTGAGACAATTGAAGTGCTTGGTGGCATCGTTATTGATAGGAACTTACGAATTAAATTCATAGTCCGGTGCAACATTGGAAATAATCTGCTGTACGTCAGGTTCTGATGGTCGTAAAAGACCTGTATTCGAGCTGCATTTTTGGTGAGGAGCGACACAGAAGCATCAGGGCAGAACGACTTACATCCCTGATGGGAGCCCCGGCAAAGGTTCACAATTTGTCTTCTCACTGTCTAGCTGTCAGATTGCAGGAAGACTCCAGGCCACCGCAACTCACTCCTCTGTAGGCCCTATGTTATCACTGTTCTCTGGGGAAAGCCGCTCAGCCGAGTCGTCGTGGGCGTGCTGATCCTCGGCGCCGTCGGTGCCTGATGCTTGTGACATGAGGTAGATCGAAAGTAAAACTAGTGAAATTAGGAAGAGTCTGAGGTGAGCGAACAGAGCAGAGTGGCAGCTACATCAGTGAACCGCTTCTCACGGCTACGATATCGAGGACTCATCGGTTCTCTGATGTAAGGTACGTGCACAGCAAGTCGTTTAAGGAGGAAAGTTGCGATCGGATAACTTTTGTCGGTTGACTGAACCTGCTGGCAGCTGAATCACTTAGTATTCCACAAGTTGCGCTTCACAGAAGGCGACTACCCCACTTTTGCATAGGAGGTAACTAGGTGAGCAAGCCATGCATGCATATGGCGGGCCTCAGGCCTCAGGGCCATCCGACGTCAAATGCAAATCGTGGAAAATAGTACACCTGACGGTTCCTGACTGCGTCCAAACGAAACGGTTGGCCGCATTGGCCGCATCTGTCTACATTTGTGACTAAGTAATATGTTGAGCACCTGTGACTCCCACATAACAACAGTAATTATAGGTGTTAACACATAGATATCTTGTTGGAAAGCACAACGCTAAGGCAACTCTAAGTAAGTGTGAAGCAAACAGTAAGACAAACGAGACGCGTACCTCAGTGTTGGTGAACAACGACTGAGGGACGCAAAGAGCAAGAAGACAAGGTATTTGAATGCTACAAGATACGGGGCTCAAAGAGCCGGAGAAGTCAATGACCATGTGGTGCCAAGTGCGACACATGTGATACGAAGTGGCGAGGTTGAACGATAGCCTAATGCAATGTTAATCAGTCCCAAAACTGAAACCCCAACTCCAACACACCCCCTCAACCCGCCACAAGTGAGAGACCCGCACGGTGCGCAATGAACGTAGGACGTGGAAGAACCTTGGTGAAGATATCGGCACTGTTGCAATGTGTAGAGACCCAGATGGGTAAGAAGGTGCCGGCTTCGATGTGTTTGCGTATGAAATGGTAGCGTAGGTCTATGTGTTTCGTGCGAATGTGATTGGCGGCCTCTGTCGACAACGCGATGGCGCCTGTGTTGTCAGCGTAGAGTTTGAGAGGCAGGGTGAACGCGATATTCAAGCATTCGCAGAATGATTTGATCCATAGGCCGTCCTGGATTGCTCCTGTCAACGCCATATACTCTGACTCCACCGACGACAATGCCTGAGTGCTCTGCTTCTTCGCTGCGTGCGAGATAGGACCTCCATGGTAGTACCAGACGTACCCAGTGATGGAGATGCGGTCTTCTGGGCTTGTGGCCCAATCAGCATCACTGAAGCCATGGATGGTGGTGTCGGCATTCTTTCCTCCGTAGTGTACACGGTACGACAGGGTACCAGAGAGATATCGAAGGACACGTTTTGCAGCAGCGTAGTGACGGAGCTCGGGTGAGGAATTATGCTGCGACAGCTTCATAACAGCGAGGGCAATGTCAGGGCGAGTGTACATTGCGAGGTAGAGCAATTCCCCGACGAGTTTGCGATATTCGGTCGGAAGATTGTCGATGTGAGGGTGGATGTCTGTGTCTCGCCCAAAAGGAAGGGCGGGGTCCATGGGGAGTGATACAGGATTGCATTGGCGAAGCCCATGCTCTTCGAGTAGGTAGACTATGTACTCCTGTTGGTGCATCCATAACTCTCGAGTAGCGCGCGAACGGACATATTGAACGCCCAAATGCTTGACAACTGGCCCTAAGTCTGCGATGCCGAAGCGATCTGCGATGCGACCCTTGATCCAGTCGAGGAACTTGCGATTGTTGCAGCCCGCAAGGCCGTCATCGACGTGCCATGCGATGATGCAGATGACGTGCACCCCCTCACTGTTGACGTGGTCGTACACAAAGACAGCATAGTCTGCCTCGCAACGCAGGAAACCCAGGTGAATAAGCACCGCACGCAGGAGTTCATACCAGTCGTATGCAGCCTGTTTCAGTCCGTAGAGCGAAGACAGAAGATGGCATACCAAGCTTGCCCCGTTCTCGAAGCCTGGCGGCTGGCGCATGTACACATCTTCGCGCAGCTTGCCCCACAGGAAGGCGCGTTTTGCGTCGAAGCTGTCAATCTCCCAATCGTGAGCTGCTGCATGTGCGGAAAGGAGTCGAATGGATGATGGGCGTGCGACAGGTGCGAATGTCTTCCC